>JAXGGA010011083.1:0-43973 GCA_038373865.1 Uloborus plumipes
AGAATTATAAATCTGCAACAAATTTAAGCAAAGGAAAATACAAAGTTTCTCTATTACTATGAAGGACAAACATATTCTAATTATAAATAGATAATGTGTGATAAGTCCATGTTCATCTATCACTAAATTCAGGTAATTTTTTAATATCAATTCGTCCTTCAATTGTTAGAATTCCTTCTACACACCCTATTTTATTTAAGTGATTTTGAGCGGTGATATTTATTTGAAATTAATTTAATTTTGTCTAGAAACATTTCATGTTTTAATTGATCTTTTTTGATGAATTTCATGTGTGTGTTTTTTTTTTCCAGTTTGTAGACCTGTCTGTCACTTTTTACAGGGGTACCTATCCTTTCATGAGGTATTTCGCTCCCCCAAAACGAAACCCTTCAAAACAGACCTATTAAAACCCCTAAAACGACCCTCTGTAACTTTTTATGGTGCATTTGGCGCCATTACCCCGAACCCCGTGATGGCAGCCCCTACATTTTACATTTTCCTAGAAATTTTGTCAAAATATTCCGGCATCATAAACACATTCCTCCCCCCCCCCTTACACAGCACATTAAGTCCCATTTACATAGCACAACATTTCCCATTTGTCGGGTATCTTTTCCTCCAAAATTTCACATTCTGTGCACTGGAAGAGGCATTACTTGTACGCCGAAACACGTGTATACAAGTTTCCTGCTCATTTGTGCATTATTACGTTGTTTTCTTGTCCTTTTATTTTTCAAGCACCAAAGTACCTTTTAATGTCTTATTTCGAGATCGCATTTTCAAATGGATAACAATTTATTTATAGCCTTGTTCTTAGCATCGCTCTACCCCCCCCCCTCCCTCCTCACGCTATAGTTAAGATTCCTTGTGACTCTCCAAACCTGTGTGATGCTCGTATCATTGGTGGTATGATACTTACTAGTTGGAGGGAACGCGAAAAATTATCAATAATGGGAGACATTAGAAATAAATAAATCAAATCATATCATAGAATTTTTTCTCCTATAATTAAAAAAAAATATTTTAATAATATCGTGTTAGTGCAGTGTAGTGGATGATTAAAAAATCCTACTATGAATACCGCTAATCTTTCAGAGCACTTTTAAATTTAGTCGTAAGCCATCGGTAAATTTCAAAAATTTCTTTGAAACAAGCACACAGCTAGCATATTTTGTAAAAATATTCGACTATGATAAAAGAAAAAAAACGTTCCTTTTTTTATAATTTTGCGTTTTTATTGAAACCATTTTTTAGTACCGAATTACAGCAAAATAGTAGACAAATATAATTTTTAGAACAAACACATACATTAAATGAAAATGATCAAATAAGCTTTGTGCTGAACTATATTTGAAGTTAAAAATCAACGTAAATAAAGCACAAATAAGGTAGAAAGTACAGCAAATAGCTATTTCAAGGCTACAATGGAGCCCCTTCATCAGTGCAAGAAGCTCAGCAAACAACATGAAAGCTGTCAGAGAACTCAGTTCTCTTACAGCTTTCATGTTCCCAGTTTATGTTTATGTTCCCAGTTTATGTTCATTGCTGATTGTATTTCTTCTTATGAAATGTCTTTTTAAATTATATCGTAGGCAGAAAAAAAATTTAGTGAAAAAAGTATGTACCCTCTGGGGTCTATTGTAACTTTTAAGGGACGATTTTTCTTTCCTTAATAAAACTATTATTTTTTACGTAATATTTTTTTTATTATTTTTCCTGTCCATTAAACAGTTTGTAACCAGTAAAAAATGTCAAGCATTAATATGTTAATAAGGTCGGGAAAGGCTGCTCTACACTAATCACTGCTCGATTCAAGTTCAATTCTCTCTCAAACAACCTGAAGTGATTCGTTCAAACAAAAAGCACTTCTCCGAATCCTATTTCTCAGAGCTGAGCTGCAATCGAGTCCAAAGGGTTCATCGATGTACGTTACGGTCTGTTTATGCTGCGGGTTCCCCATCTTTCTTGGCCATCGAAGAAGGGAGGAAAAGGTGTCTTTCAAGTTCAGTTGGACTCGACACTAAAAATGAATGTTGTCTTTATAGTTTAATACGGAAAATTTTATAGTAATAAACTGTAAAATTGAATTGCTACTTTTACAGTATTAAACTGTAAAAATGGGGGAGTTTCCTTCAATCAAAAGTACTACTTTTTGTTACTGAAATTGATAGAATGATATAAAAAAATAACATGGGTCCGGAAAATACGTTAATTTTCCCAACAGTTTTTTTTTTTTTTTTTTTTTTAATTTTTTTAAATACCCTACCTTGAAAACGGGGTGTGGTTTTTGTGACGTCAGTGGTGCACACCTAACAGCTCTCTTTCCAATAATAACACCAATTTGCTTGACTTGAGTTGTCCAATCGCAGGAATCAGTGACGTCACGACCTTCGTCATCTCACTACAACCAATTAGATTTCGCGCTTACGTGCACCACTGACGTCATGCGCAGATTTTTTTTTTTTTTTTCGGAATAGCATCTGCGCACCGGTTAAAATAATTCATAAAAAATATATAACTGTGTCAAAAAATAAAAAAAATGGTCAATTCCTATGTTTTGAAGCATGTTCTTTCAGAAAAAAATACTTTTGAAATTTCGGAAACTCCCCCATTGCTAATTTTACAGTAATAAACTGTAAAATTGCTAATTTTACAGTTTATTACCGTGCATTTTACAGTTTTAAACTGGAACATCTGCTGCCAGTATTATACTGTTGTTTTTACAGTATAATACAGCTAAATTTTACGGCAATAAACTGTAAAATTGCTAACTTTACAGTAAGAAACTGTAAAATTGCTAGTTTTACAGTTTATTACCGTGAATTTTACAGTTTTAAATTGGAACCTCGGCTGCCGGTATTATACTGTAAAAACAGCAGTTCGTTTTTAGCGGTGTCGAGAGAGATGACCATTTTACTGGTATTCCTTCATCCATGAGTCTACACTCCAAAAAGTAAACTGTTGTTTTTACAGCAGAGTACTGGAGAAGCAGAGGTTTTGTAATCAATAAACTGCGAAATTGCTAATTTTACAGTAACAAACTAAATTTTGCAGTTAAACAGTTTGTTACTGTATAATCAGCAATTTCATAGTTTATTGCCATAAAGTCATCTGTATTGCACTGTAAAAACAGCAGTATAATCCTAGCAACAGAGGTTCCACTTTAAAACCGTAAAATGCACTGTAATAAACTGCAAAATTAACAGTTTTACAGTCTATTACTGTAAAATTAGCAATTTTTACAGTTTATTACTATGAAATTAGCTGTATTAGACTGTTAGAACAACATTTCATTTTTTGCAGCGTAGCTCAGGAGCGAATCCAGAAATTTTCGTAGAGAAAGGGAGGGGGGGAGTTTCAGTTACCAGTGTTTTGCCTTATAACAATATCAGTTAAGTGGAAGGAAAATGTTACCAAATTAAATTTAAACTTTCTTCAAAATATCATAACAATATTGCGCAGCAAGTGGTATTTTTTAAATATTCTACAAAATCAACTGCATAGTTATTTGAGTAAAAATACTACAATTAAACTCACTACAAATACGCAATTTATAAATTTTCTGCATGCAATTAATAACGAAATGATAAAATTCTTCAAACAAATAAAATTTAACATTTTTCACTTATAATAGAAGCTCGTTACATTGCGCAATGTTTGCTGCATTGAAAACAAGATTGATAGTGGCCGCGCAACTGATAAAATTTGGAAGTTACCAACGTGTTGAATTTTCGTGCCAAGACCATGGATATAACTGGGAAAGTCATGTCAAATTGTGTTGTGAGGATTCTGTTCTTAATTGACGAAACGCTTAACCCGTGAAATTGGCCAGCGATCTTAACCCTTATATTAGGGATGCACCGATGAATCGGCAGTACCGATTAATCGGCCATAATCGGCTACTTTGCCGATTATTAATAATCGGTAAAATCGGGCCGATTAATCGGTTGAAAAATATTTTTCAGATATTATTCTTTAAGTATACTTTCACTAGGAAACTATCATGAATAATTTTATTAACAGTAATAATAATCCTCACAATTGATATAAAGTTTTTTTTTAATTAATTCTCCTACTTTGAATAAATATACATAGACAATGATGCAACATTTTTCATGTGGCGATAGTTTTCTCCTTAGCACAGTGCTTTCAGATAATCTAAGAAGAGTATTGAATTAAATTGCTACTAATTACTAAAATATATGAATTAAAAGTACTCCTAAATTGGAGTGTTCACCACACACTCCCCCTCCCCTCCTTTTTTATAAATTTTTATTTCCAATTAACGTAACTGACAATGTGTTAATAATATTATTGACACTAATATGAAAATTGGTTCTAAGAAATTTGACAAAATATTGAAATCATTTTGGGAAAACTAGGAAAATAGAAAAAAAAATCTTCTCCCAGAAATAAATTACTTACTATTTCTAAACTTGGAATTGTATGGGAGATAAAAAAAATGATGGTAAAATTGGTAGTAGAAAAACAATTGTCCTTATCATTAATCGGCTCAGCCGATTAATCGGTAATCGGCCAATTTGCTTATCGGTGCATCCCTACCTTATATACAACATTCATTGTCAGCACTGCCTTTATAAGAAAGAAAGCATTATCTCCTGGGGATAAAATTTGGGGAAAACTAGAACACAAATTTTTAACCTTCATAAAAGCCATTATATGTATATATAAATTACTGTTTAACAACTGCATGAACAAAATTTTATCCAACTACAAACAACAAAAAAATTGAGAAAATGTACTGCAGCAAAATTTGGATTTGAGGCATTTTAATTTATGATAGCAAAACAGTCGCCAAGAAGACAATTATCGTCAAATGATGGCTCGTAAGTCGTCCTTTTCATAAAGTTACGTCACGGAGTATTGTCCGAAACTGTGGTTGTTCCGGAAAATACGGAACCGAAAGGTTGGCCATGACGAACAAATGGACCTCACGAGGCAACACGCCCTCGGCAATAAAAAAAAGGAATAGAGATGCGCGCGTGTTCGCCAGAAAACATTTAAAACTTCGCATTTAAAGAAGCCCTCGCGGAGAACAAACACCCAGGGGCGCATCGGAGCGTGCGCGTTACGGCCCATTTAGTGCTCCCATTCCAGAGTGCTCAGATGACGAGAGCGAAAGCACAACAACAACCCCAATTCCCGGAGAGAGAGATCGGAGGGATTTTTTTTTCTTCCATCTCCCTCTCATCTGATCGTCTGCAGCAACAAGTGTTCGTCCTCCCCTCTCGAATCGGGGCCATCGAACGCTCGGCCGCGTTCGATGGCACACGATCCACATTCGAGAATCCCCCTAACCCAGATCCGAGGGGATGCTTCTGAGGAGGAAAAGAAGATGGAATAAGAAGAAAAAAACCACATGACAGAATGCGATCATCGGTGATTGTTTCGGGGCTGGGAGGCCCCCGGGGCCCCTTTCCCGCCACTTTCCTTCCCGATCGGCTGCGATGCGATGACCCCAGCGAGAAAGTGGTACAACGGCCCCTGCGGTACTTACCGACTGTCTCCAGGGAACGTTCTCAACCTTCACCCGCAGAAGATTATTAAACCAAATCGTCTGCGATCGTAAATGATTTCTATTTTGGTGATATCGAGCGAAATCTGTTCCATTTGGTATTCGGAATTCGAACCGCCGGGGGCGAGATGAGAAACCGATATTCCTGGGTGAAAGTGCAGCACATTCGAAAAATTTATGCATTCCACGTTCCAAATGGGAACGTGTTGTAGAAGTCTAGTGCAGATTACATATCTGGGAAAATAAATGCCCTGCGGTAAAAAAATACAGTTCTTCCTCTAGAGGTATGCACATTTTTGGCTGCAAAGCCGAAAACAAAATACTTACACGTTTTGGAGGACAGAATATTATTTATTTTCTTTAGAGCAAATGTTTTTTAAAACAACGGAAAAGTGATATAAAACCAGTTTTAAAAAAGTCCAGAACATATTTCCTTTTGACCAACAATGGCTTGCCAATAGACAGGAGTCCAGTGCATGTCACTTTTTGACTAACTAATTGGCTTGGAAGAAAAGGTTCAAATTTTGAAAGAAGTACAGTGCATAGTTAATTTTGAACATAAAACTGACTTGCAAGCAAGGCCCCAATTAAAATATTACGGGGCCAAATATTTTTTTGGGGGTCTCCAGTACTGAGGCTTTACAATTTTAGGCATTACATCACCAAAATTTAGCCATTGACGAGAGCAATATTGGCCCCTAAATTAAGGGGGAGCTAGGCTATGGCCTAATTGGCCTATTCAGCAATAAGGCCCTGCTTGCAAGAGAAAAATGCTAACGTTTTAAAAAGAGCGCACTGCATGCTCATTTTTGATCAACCAAAGAGTATATCAAGATACAAGTCACCCTAATATTTAAAACCTCAAACATATCTTCCATTTTGCGCAGAAAAAAATCAGAAACGTGCATTTAACTTTCAATCATGCTAAATGACATTGGCTATATCGTTTCTACGTACATAAAGGCATATCCATTTTGAAAAAAAAGCATCGATTGGTGCACAAAATGACCTGCTGAGACTCCGAATAGGTTAGGTAATAGTTCCATTGCATGTATTTTTGAAGAACATGACGCTACTTTTATAAAATAAAGTTACATTTTGAAGATTTCCAGAAACAGTCCTCATATGATGGCATTTCTTACCTCCGTTACGGCGTATCTTGCGAGATACGTCCGATACCGGAGAAAAAAAGGCTGTTACGATATTTTTCCTGGCAATCTTCAAAATTCAACTGCATTATATGGTGGAAAAGACTATGTGATAAGACCATGTGTAAAGACCATTAAATACTAATTAGAATACTAAAGAGACGTTTTGTTATTTTCCAAATATAATTGCAACAATAATAAATGATATGTTGCTCACACTGGGAACGACGTAGTAAAAATCATCTACTCGGTGTTCAGACTTGCTGGGGTTCCTGATGGGAGGTCACAGGAGGTCATTGTGACCTCCCAAAATTTTCCTTATTCATCATATTTTGTCTATCCATGCAGCAAATTTGGAAATTTAGAGCCATTATTTTTCGTAACCTCCCATTGGGAAGCCCTTGAAGATACCTCACAATATTTACTTTTCCAATATTTCTACTCATTGATAGGTAGTAATATGCATTATACAGGACATTGCCTGGAATTGTAATCGACATGAAAAAAAAAACCACAATCTAACTTCCCGTTCCTTCCTTTCCAGAGACCATGGCCCGCAGTGCAAACGTGTCGGCCCTGGCCCTTGCCCTCCTTTTAATGGGCACGGTGGCCCGCGGTGACTACGGCGGTGGTGGAGACGGCGGATATGGTGGTGGAGACGGCGGATACGGCGGTGGAGACGAAGGCGGATACGGCGGTGGCGACGAAGGAGGATACGGTGGCGGACACGGAGGCGGAGACTCGTACGGAGGCAGCGAGTCCTATGGAGGTGGAGGCGGAGACTATGGACACAGCTACAAAGAGCCCATTGTCCATGTCATTCATAAAGATGTTCCTGTATATCACAAAGTAAGGAATTGATTTTTTTGCCTTATATAGAGGTGCTTCGCATAAGTACAGTAGACGCCCGTTATAACGACCGGTGGGAAAACTCGAACTTTATCCCAATACACTTATAGCGACCACTCGTTATAAAGACCTTTCGCTGTGGGACAGAGATGGTCGTTATATCGAGCGTCGACTGCATAATCTTCCTCCCTTCTTCGGTTCAATCAATACACTCTAAAGAACTAAACACCGCGAGTAGGCAGAATAAATAACACACAAATTAATCACGTGAGCAAGGTCTGGAAAAGTAATCTCTCTTCAACTGGGGGGTTCCAGGTTCCAATGGTCCACTGGTTTGAGAAAGTAGGAGATGTGACACACTGACTGAAACTCGACGAGTTAACTCATGGTGTCTTCCTGGTTTTCTTCAAGCATGTAGCCAAATAAGGGGAAAACATTATTAAGGATCTTCTCACAAGAAATTTTTGCCAAAGGTTACACCATCCCCCCCCCCCCTAAGCCTTGTCTGATCCAGAATAGTCTATTGAGGTTGTTGAGCCATTGATAAGTCGTATGTGAGCATAGCTGATAAAGCCCACTTCGAGTTAGCGTGTAGTTCCCAGATTCGCTGTTTTCATACTGAAGTGCCAATGTCATGATCTGGCATTCATTGAGCTATTTAGCTCCTTGGAGCTCCAATAAGTTCACACACACAATTTAGGTACCAATAAGTTCAAACTAGCTCACAAGTACGTTTGCTTTAGCCAAGCTCATATGGTACGAGTTTTTCGTATCCCGGCAGTCAGCGTGAAGAACCCGACTTCAAGGTATTAAACGCCGCGAGTGGGAGCTTTGACTAATAGTTTACCCACGGAGCAATTTTAATCGTTTGTATTCCACCATTGTTACATAAGCTAAGAGGGGAAAAAGTCCATAGCCCCGTAACTATGACAACCGTAAGGGGAAAAGTGCGGAGAGTTGGAAATTAATTTGGTTTAGACAGGTGTATAGTACACTCCCATTTTACCACAACGAAGGAAGTTTTTGAATGAAGCCAATTGATAGTGATATCTCATATAACTATCAAATTTCTTGACCAAACTTGTTAATTTAGACAATCTTGAACTGGCATACTCGGCGACATTATAGCAGAATCAGTTATGAAAATTTTTTATCTGAAGTTTAAACAACAGTTTATAAAGCTACTTACAGTGAGAAAACTCCATGTAGAATGCATAAGCAACACTTTGTTATATTTTCCGAAAAATGGTTGTTTGTTGTGAGGTAACCATTTCTTATTGATGTTTAAAAAATTAGGCTTTTGTGTGTAAGAGAGAAAATTAAGCAAATTATTGCAAATTTTCAATCTGTATGTTATTATTGCATATAATAATTATTGCTGAATGAATTCTGTTGCATCGCAGGTTGCCATCCCAAAACCAGTTCCATACCCCAAGTACTACCCAGTGCCCAAACCAGTGCACGTACCTCACCACGTACCAGTACCAGTAAAAGTACCCGTGTACAAGACCATCCCCAAAATCATCACCATCCCCAAGCACGTGCCCGTGCACAAGATCATCCACGTGCCCAAACCAGTGCCCGTCGGAGTGCCAGTCCCCGTCTACAAGCCGGAGCCGGTGCCAGTCTACAAGACCGTGCACGTTCCTAAACCAGTGCCAGTCCCAGTCCACATCAAGGTACCCAAGTACGTTCCCGTACCAGTACATAAGATCATTAAGGTGCCCAAACCCTACCCAGTGCCCGTCAAGGTTCCTGTCTACAAGGAGACGCTAGTCAAGAAGCCCGTCGTCCTGCACGTACCGTAAGTAACTCCTCTCTTGTTTCAAAAGCTAAACATAAGTATTATTCTCGTCAGAACTCATTCTTTGGGGGCCACGTGGGCCTAGAGGTAGAGTACTCTCCTCGTAAGCAAGTGGTCGCGGGTTCGAATCCCGCCTTGCCCATGGATGTTATTTCATCCTCTCTGTGCCGTAAATCTGTCCTGTGTTTGTCAGGAGGCAACGCGCATAGCACGCAGTCCTTATGTATGTTGAAGCTGATGGCTTCTGAAAAAAAAAAACTTATACTTTGTACAGGCACTAGACTTCATCCACAATCAGTAACCTGCAGTGGTTACCCGGAAGGGATACGTTATCCCGTCCGGGTCACCCATTGGGGCGCACGTATTGCCTGTTCCCTAGTGGGGCCAGAACCACGGACCTCGGTGATGCTAACCCAGTGCTTTGGCCATTGAGCCAAAAGTCCTCATGATTCGGCGGGCAAAGTTGGATTATGTGCTCTTTAAGTGCACCACAAGCAGTCTATGAATGACATAACCGAGATGTCGGTACATTGCATGTACCTTTCCGTTGATGTTTTTCTGAGTTGCACCCTTTGCGCAAACACATACTACCACAGCGAGTTGTGACAGCTCTGTGCAACTATGTCCTTCGCCCAACCTTCTCGTTTGCAACTATGAATCCCCTGTCACTCAACCATCGTTCCGTTAAGCCACCCAAGCGATCGTCACGGAAGCGATCCGCACGACATATCCCCAATCATCGGACCCGATATTTTGCAATTTAGTTCGGCGGTGTGGCAACGATCCATCGCACAGACGACTTAATTGAATTTCCACGGATGGACCCCTTTTGCTTTCCCACACCGTCCAGTCAAGGCCGATAGGAAGTGTCCTGCCAGAGTTTTGTGTGATCTATGGGCTCGGAAATCTCTTAATTGAATGGCCAGTCAGGTTCCAGTTCATGACCGCAAATAGATTTTCGTGACCCGCTTCTTTTTTTTTTTTCAGTTAATTGGAAAGGATCATCGATGCCGAAAGCGACGGTTCTTGCGTACAGCACCAATTGAAACGTTCTACAAATGTCAGTGATTTTGATCTACTGTTTTACAACAGATCTTTTTCACAGTGTAGATTTATTGTTTTCAAACTTTGCCCGTTCACTGAACACTGCGAAATAGCTATTAGGCATTACCGAGAGTACCCGTAAAGCTTACAGCTTAAAATAACGTCGAAAGTAGATGGGTAAGTCAATGTTGGCTTACCAAAGCAGCACTATTTGCATGAACTCTTTTAATTATTCCTGAAGTATTTATAAAGAGTTTTGAAATATCCTGCATATACAGTACTCTCCCGATTATCTTCGTAATAGAGAGGAGAGGGTATCGCAGATAACGAAAAAAAAGGCTTAAAATATGGGGTAAAGCAAAAAAAAAAAAAATTTTCTCAAAAGTAATTGTATTGTACATAAAACGTGATATGAACAGTGAAGATGGGTACAGACAAAAATATTATTTGTATTTTAATTTCAGAAGCACGGGAACTCTATAAAGGAATAGTACTTATGATAACTCTCAAATGAAGTAATTTATTCGATTAAGTACACCGCACTCTTCTATGACAAATATTAAGTAAAAACAACAAATTTAATTTCGCTAAAAAATATTCCCCCCCCCCAGATCCGTGCGGATAATCCGCTTGTGGATAATCAGAGGTGGATCTAGACAAGGGAGAGGTGACATATTTTTTTTCGAATCATATACTACACATTTTGGTTCACAAATGTTGACCTCATTTTGGACTTCAATTGCGAAAAGTAGATTAAAGGGGAAAGTATTAAACCTAACTTCTGCTAGCATCAAAGATTGTCTAAATGTAACTTGTTTGAGCTTTGAAAACGTATCTCAGCTTTCTCTATTTGAGCTTTGAAATTTAACATTGAAAATTTCAGTGGTGAATCCCTGATGGGGGGGGGGGGCTATCGCTCAGATCGTCCCTCCCTTGTATCCGTCCCTGCGGATAATAGAGAGTATACTGCATTGCTTGAATAAAGTTACCCAAATATTATGCTTTATATGTTTCTTCTAGTTCTTACTTTCAAAATAAAACAGCTGTAGCTCTAATCATTTCCTCTCTTGCAGTGTGTACGTGAAGGCCCACAGCGAAGGCGGATACGGCGGTGGCAACGGCGGATACGGAGGCGGAGGATACGGAGGTGGTGGACACAGCAGTGGTGGTGGAGGTGGATACGGAGGCGGCGGACACGGCGGCGGATACAGCAGTGGCGGCGACGGAGGATACGGCGGAAGCGAGGGCGGATACGAGGGAGGACATGAAGAAGGCGGATACGGAGGCGGCGACGGCGGATACGGCGGTGGCGGAAACGAATACGGACACGGAGGCTGGTAAACGGTGCTCGGAGGACAACTAAACTCATCTCGCCGTCCTTGGGGAAAAAACAAACGAAAACATGGACTTTTGTAG
Source organism: Uloborus plumipes (assembly GCA_038373865.1). NCBI lineage: Eukaryota > Metazoa > Arthropoda > Arachnida > Araneae > Uloboridae > Uloborus > Uloborus plumipes. The sequence goes on from JAXGGA010011083.1 coordinate 11,798, forward strand.
ATATGGTCATCACGGCTTGCTGTGTATACACTCAATTTCTTACTTTTTTTTACTGAAGCAGATCTCTACTTTTAACTCGATGTCACCAAACTATTCCGGGATAACCTGAATCCATTGCCGATCCATTACTATTTCGCAGGTAACAGGGAATTTTGGTGATATCTTTTGCTGGATATAACTCAACAATTTCCCTCCCTTTCTCTGTGGAACCCATAAGACAGTTTCTACTGACTATTCGATTTGCTTTTTAAAATAATAACCTATTCGAAAAGCCATTACATTCCCATTACCAGACTTTTTGTCATAACACAAAAAAAAAAATCAAGTGCAACATCGACTCTTTCTACAGTACAATTCTATGTCAATACCCATAACCAATCAGACTATCTGGTAGAGTAGTGTGGTAACATCCCCCTGTACATAAAAACCTTCCCTCCATTTTCGCCGCCTGTACATAGTACCTGAAAAAAATCGCTTCGGTTGTGTTCACTCTCCCTCTCTTTTTGTGTCCGAGTCATCTAATTGTTTGTTGTAGCGTGGGACACCTTTTCTCATGAGATGTTAATAAATCTTGTTGTATTATTTATACTTTCTGTGTCTTGTCTCTTTCCAATGCAGCAAAATGTCAAAAATACGAACTGGTTAAAATCATGGATAGTCCGGATTTTCAAACTGTTCGGATTTTCGAAAATAACCAAGTCAATACAAATCAGAATACTGTACAGACGACGTTCGGTGAAACGACCATCTCCGTCCCACAGAAAAGGGTCTTTATAACGATTGGTCGCTATAAGAGGTAGATTTTTTTAAAAAAATACATACGCATCAAGTTGTTCAGAATTTTCATTTAAGTTGGAGTTCTTTTAAGATTGCAACTAAGCACTCAAATCAATATTATTTTTTCATTGGAATTAAAATATCCTTCTTGTGTGAAATACTGTATCAAAATTTTAAACATATTTTAAATTAGAAAATATAGAGAAAAAATAGTGCATACTTACAAAATATGTATTTTCCGAAGAAAAAATCAGCTATAGTTGTCTGCATATTTTCAAAACATAATTTTCCATTTCAGTTATAGAGGATATATAGCGTCCAGTATTTTTTTGCCTCGTAAAAAACGTTTTAAAATCTTAATAAATAGGCTTATAAACATTTTTTATACTAGGGGCTATCGTTACAATTTGGTCACTATGTTGGATTCGAGAATACAGAAAGGTCATTATACCGAAAGCAAAGAGTATATTGGGATAAAGTTGGGAGTCTTCCCACTGATCGTTATATCGGGATGGTCTTTATAGCGAGGGGTCACTAACGAGCGTCAACTGTATATTATATAATCAAGTAAATCTTTAAACGATTATATGTATGACCAAATTATACAATACAGTACGAAATGCTAAATTATGTAATACCATTTTTCAACAAAAATTAGCGTTTATTTACTGAGCATGAAGGAAAAGTAAAAAATATTTACAGCATTCTATGTACAGACACCCGTGAGGAAATATCACACAGTAACTAAACAAAGAAAACGGAATGAATTTCTGAAAAATATACCGATTTCGAAAAAAAGAAGTTGAATTTATTTATGCAAGGCAAAATAGACTTCAACTCATTTTTAAATAATCACTCATTTTTGATCGAGAGAGCTTTGAAATGGTTCTTTCGGATTTTTGACGTTTCGGATGTTTGACGTTCGGATTTTTCAGGCTCATTGCAAATTTTAAAAACGCAAACATTAAAGAGAGAGGTCAAGCTTTAACTTGAGACTAAAGCAAATTTTTTCGGGAAGGAGAATTTTAAAATTTTTAAAGAATGGGTACCGACATTATTTGTTCGCTTTTTCCCCTATGGCAAAAATATTATTTTGCACTAGCTACTTGGCCCGGCTCTGCACGGGATCTATCTTGAGGAAAAATGTCATGTCAAGTGACGCGTGTGTCTCGAAGTCCCGATTAAATTAAAGTCAATAGTTTGCAGAACGCAGTACGAAAAATTAATCAATCGCCAAAATTTTTAAATCCGTCCATTACAGAAAAAGCCTAAAGAAAAAGCAAGAATTTCATTTGTTTATGTTCAAGAAAAAAATGGCTGCACATTTCTCATTAATAATTTATTTCACCCTACTAGCGGTACCCGCACGGCTTTGCCCGTGGTATAAAATTAAAAGTTCATTTGTAAAAAAATGATATAGCAGAAAAAAATACTCTATTTTAGTTATAATTCAACTATAATTCCTTCAAAGTATGATATAAAAATTTGGTATGGACCCTACACTACTTCCTTTTACGTGTAAATTTCTTAGTAGATGCCTTAAGTGCTAAAATAGCGCTTGAAGTGAGTAAGATAACAATTCAAACATTTGCATCCCTAGTTTGCCACGAAACAATGCAAAAAAATGTTTTACAATGATTAATCTCCTAAATATCGCCGATTTTAACATCATTCAGTAGATTTTTCGCAAAATATCGCCAATAGCGCCAAATTGAACCCAAAAAAAATTTTTTTTCGCTAAATTTATTGCCAACTTGGCGATATGTCGCCAAATTGGCGTCAAACACTTGGTGACCAAAAGCTTGGCGAGATATCGCCAAGTGGTCGCGCCAATTCATATCACTTTGGTCTGCATTGAAAGCCCTGATTACCCCATAAAAGGGGTAAATCACCCCCTTGGGGACATTCGAATGCAACCCCAAAGATAGGTGCACAAAAATAAGCCAAAAGAAAAAATAAGAAAAATTTTGTTGCTCACAGAAACCAACAGAAATCTTACCAAAGTTTAAAAGAAGAAGAAAGTTTTCTTTCCTAACTTCAAAAACAAAATAATACATTTTCCGAAATGACATACTTTAGAAAGAACGTTGCAATATCGCAATAAGATAGAAGTAAATATACTGAAATAGAATTGAATGCCAAATTGTAAAAAAGTCGCCAAAAAAATAATTTTTAATATTGTCTTTCATTATTTATTAAATGCAATTATTGCTGCAAATTACAGTCCAACAATAAATAATCACATTGCAAAAGTATATTTGGAGCAATTTTTTCTTTTAAACTCAACTGATCCTAAAAATTTTAAGTATTAGTCATAGAAATTTCGTGCATTATTCTTCACAATGATAATAAAAACAATAAACATCGACAAAGATCAACCAGCAAACGATAAATTAAAAGCTAAATTCGTTCACTCAAGCCATTTGCTGCAATTTATATTGAAATAAATTAATAATGAAGTAAAATATGTTTTGCAGACGATAAATTTAGAATGGTATCCTGTATTTTAAGGAAAGGACTCGATTTCTCATTTGATTGACAGGTGCCATCTTATCACGGTTTTTAATATTTCATTTGACTAATTTTAATAAGGCTTGGAGTTTGGATTGTTACAAAAACAAATACATTTTTAAAATTATTAAGGGAAAAAGAACGAAATAAAAACGTAACCATGGTAACAACATGAAAAGTTGATTTCCGTTGATAAAATAATTCATTTCATCTCTATTTTCAAACAAATTTTATTCGCGAGCAAAGCCATTTTAGAATCGTTTGGCTTGCTTTACTGAAGGTAAGCCTTGAATTTCGGGATTCTAAAAACAATTGTTACAGCTCTCCTGATGATCGTAGAAACTTCGAAAAAACGTCATTTTGTGCAGAAAATTTCAAGCTTTCGAATGACATAAGACTTGAAAATGTGTATGGAATATTTCTTCCCTATTTTATCGAATTTCCTCTAAGAATTCGAATAGAAAAAGAACGAAATGGAATGTTCGAAAAATCGCTTCGAGGTGCAAAACTACATGCTACAAACTAATTTTGTGCCAAGTGGCATGAAAATCGACCGAACGGTTTTGGCGCTACGCGCGTAACAGACAGACAGAAAGAAAGAAGGACAGACAGAACCACCTTCAGCTTTATTATTAGTAGAGATAGAGATTTAATTTCTTTCACGCTCGTGCAGACGATTTTTATAAATCCAATTCAAAATGGACATTTCCAAATTTAAAAATGCCCATATCTTTTTTCTGGGTGAAGTTAGCGCTTAGGAGTTTTTGAAACCGTCGGAAGAAAACTGTCCTAAAAGGTATTTTTTGCGTCCTTTCGAATGAGACCAAGACCGAGAAGATCCGATAATTATTTCTCTAGATAAAGCCATTTTGAAGTAGAAAGAGCCATTTTGAAGTCCCTTATTCGAAAATCGAACTGATCGGTACTTTTTTTCCCGCTCAAAAACCACCCTATGATCCTTCCCGGGTGCACAAATATCTCTCTGCCAAATTTCGTCCAGATCGGACCTAAACTGTGGATTTGTATAAGTTACACAGACACATAAACACACATATTCTTTGTTTTATTTATGTGGATTTTTTAAAACGACGTACACAAATTCGGATTAATAATTATCTATTTTTGTGGAACACAGGAGGGGATAGGAGATCAAAATTTTTGTGAGGGGTTACTTAGTTTGCTTGCTCTTTTTATTAAAAAAGATCGAATCATAATATGCAATCATCTTATGCGACGAGCCCCATAAGCCAGGGATAAGGCAGATACTAAGGCAGGGCTATCTTGGCTACAATAAGAGGGTATCTGTCTCCAGCTAGGTTATTGGCTATTCCTGACTGAGGAGTCCAGAATCAGGACAAAACGGCAGTCTCAGGATGTTAATACCGAGCTGTGGATGTATTTGCTTCAAATCATTACTTCCCACGCAGCTCAAAAGACTCTTTCAACAGTAACAAGATATTAAACACTAAAAGATAAACTGTAAAAAAAATTCCTGAAATTTTGCGGGAAAAGTTACCGGCATCCATGTTGCCAGTAACTTTTACCGTAAAATATTTTTTTTACTGTAAAATTTTACGGAAGAGAAAACGAGAACTAAAAAGCGCGAGATACGAACGACAAGGATCGAACCCGGGACCCAATTTTCTCACACTGCTTTTCTATCCACAGTACTATATGAGACACATCAGGAGAGCGAAAATAGGGTGTCATCTGCATCTCACAGTAAGTCACGTGGTGATCAATTGGCGCTGCAATCGCAATTTTTTTATCGGTACAGTTCACTGTAAAAATTTTCTGTACAGTAAACGCTACATTTTGCAGTAACATTTACCATAAAAGCGTCCTGAATTTTTAACAGTGTAGGTGATTTAAAAGCAAATATGAAAGATCAGAAAACAGCTTACTATTCAGTAACACATCTTCCAACGTCCGTTAGAGTAGCCCCCAGCGTTCGCCAAAGCGGACAAAGCCCAAAAAAACCCACCCGGGTGGGTTTTTTCAAAATTTACTGCATACTGAGGACATATATCTCAGAAACAAACCAAATATTACAAATAATTTGATCAATACAAAACCTAGATATTGATATTGATCAATTTAGTTATATGTAGTTTGTTACAATATTTAGTCTTTGTCAGTAGGGGGAGAGTGGTAATGAATGGGCCATGGTGATGAATGGGCCACTAACAAAATATGAAAAAGTATTTGCATGAATTTTTTTTTTTGATGCCACCAATAGATGTAGCTATTTGTTCTACTAAACTCATCCAATTTTCATTCGTTTGCGCTGAGCCATTTTCAAACTAGAGTGGCATGGTCAAGAATCTGACTGAAAAGTAAGTTTTTCCCTTTTTAGTAAAACATTTCCTAGCTAAAATGTACCAAGTATTTCACTGCATACATATGTATAAGCTAGTCTTTCCATATCTATAAACTAATCTTAAGATGTATTTTGATGTTATCTAAATTCAATGTACTCAAAAAACCTAAATGTATTCCAAAAGTATAGGTGGGGCTGAATGGGCCACTATGTCATGGTAATGAATGGGCCACCTAAATATTGTTTTTCTTCCTTTTCTTTGGATTTTCGCATTAATATGAAACACAACTGACTGTCATAGATAGATTAAGATTACTGTCGTCAAAATAGGTTTGTAGTAACTTCTAAATATAATTTGCAGATCTATATTATATTCCTATAGTACAATAGACCTCTGGTCGCAGTGCGTGGCTTGAAAAAGTCCCCCTCTCTCCTTCATATTATATTCCTCACAGTACAATTTCATTTTGTTTCTTGGTAACTTTAGTTAGATATTTCTTATTCCCGATGTCTAGTAAATTTAAAAAAAAAATTTTGAATTTTGACAAGTTTGAAAATGAAGATGAAGTTTTTGAAAGTGATTTTTTATATTATTTTTGAAATATATAAATTTTGTTAAATCATAGTGTGTATTATCTGTTATTTTTTTATATATATTTGATGTTATTTATTTCTTACAATCTCATTATTTAGTCATTTTTCTGCTACAATTGGTATGCATCAGTTTTATTTTAATTGCATAAGTTTTAATGTTTATATAATTTTAAATCAGTATGATTTTGTGTCATCATGTCAAGTGCCACATTTATTTTGTCATATTCAGCAAATAAAAGATTAAATCCACATGTTTTCATTGAATTCATTTAGTGGCCCATTCATTACCTTCGATGGCCCAAATTTGGCCCATTGAATGAGCCAAATTTCAAAATTTTTATTTTCTATTATAATTCATTATAGACAGGTGCTAATCCAACTTTTGTGACTTTTTTAGATAGCCAGATAAGTAAAGTAACTAAAGCACCAATTTAGAGTTAGAACAAAGTGTTAGAAAAAATTACAAAAATTCAAAACCAAACAAGAAGTTCTGTCAAGAACTAAACAAGCCTACTTTCCCGTACATCGACATTCTCGCATCTGATCATTATTCTCTTGATTATCTGAAACTTAAAATTATGCCAAACATACCTTTTTAGCACTTAGAGCTGATTTCGAAAAGCAAAATATACCCCTTTCATCAGATGAAATAGACACGTAAAAAGCAATTAACGAATAAATAAAGTTTTGTCGCACCTTTTAAAGAGTGTAACTGTTACAGTTCCTCGTAGAAAAAATCCTCCATTGTTTTCAAAAAAAAAAAAAAAATAATAATAATAATAAAATAAATAAATAAATAAATAAAAGTACAAAGAGCATCAAAACACATTTTATCAAAGAAAGAAAAAAAAAAAAGAAAAAAAAAACTCGTCCGTTAATAAAATGTCTCGAATTTCACTTTTAATCTGTTGCCAGTTGTTAAATATAAATAAAGAATAAAATGTTCTCGTGAATGAAAAATTTTTGTTACAAAAAAAACATCGTCTGCCAAAAAATAATAATAATAATAATAATAAATAAATAAAATAAAACAAATGAATAAATAAACAAAAAATCGTCTGCACAGTCAGTAATTTTTTTTTCTGAGCCTGCATTTCCGCCATGTTTGCGGAGTCGGAGTCGAAATCAGAGTCCTCACAGAAGATTACTCAGAAAAGTACGTTACAAACATTATTTATCAAAACCATTTTCTTACAAAGTTAGTTTGAAGGAAATCCGACTTTAAGTTCAGGATCAACATTCAACTTAAATTCCCCGTAGACGCTAATGTTAATTTTTTTTCTGAACGGTTCAATATTGAACGAAGAATGGTTCAAATCAAAAAGCGTAATATGGGAATGTATGGGAAAGCCTCTCCGAGATCTTTCAAACAAAAAAAAGTTTGTTCCATTCGGACGGTTCACTCAAAAGTTATTAGGTGGGGAAAGGTTGCTTGAACGGTTCAATGTTGAACGAAAAAGTGTTCAAATTGAAAATTTAAATACGGTAATGAAGTATCCTTGCTGAGATCCTTCGAACAAAAAAAAAAAGTTTATTTAAATCGGACTGTTCACTCAAAAGATATTAGGGGTGACAGCTTGATTGAGCGGTTCAATGTTGAACGAAAAATTGTTCAAATCGAAAATGTAGATACGGGAATGAAGTATCCTTGAAAAGATCTTTCGAACAAAAAAAAGTTTGTTCAAATCGGATTGTTCACTCAAAAGTTAGCATCGCGGGACCGGTTGTTTGAACGGTTCAAAGTTGAAGCAAAAATTGTCCAAATCGAAAAATCAAATATGGGAATGAGCTGCACTCGCTGAGATCTTTCGAACAAAAATAAATTTATTCCATTCGGACGGTTCACTCAAAAGTTATTAGGTGGAGAAAGGTTGCTTAAAAGGTTCAATGTTGAACCAAAAGTGTTCAAATTGAAAATTTAAATACGGTAATAAAGTATCCTTGCCGAGATGCTTCAAACAAAAAAAAGTTTGTTTAAATCGGACTGTTCATTCAAAAGTTATTAGGGGTGACAGCTTGATTGAGCGGTTCAATGTTGAACGAAAAATTGTTCAAATCGGAAATGTAAATACGGGAATGAAGTACCCTTGAAAAGTTCTTTCCAACAAAAAAAAGTTTGTTCAAATCGGACTGTTCATTAAAAAGTTAGTATCGCGGGACCGGTTTTTTGAACGGCTCAAAGTTGAACCAAAAATTGTTCAAATCAAAAAATCAAATATGGGAATGAGCTGTACTCGCCGAGATCTTTCCAACAAAAAAAAGTTTGTCCAAATCGGAATGTTCATTCAAAAGTTATTAGGGGGGGACAGACAGACCGACCGACCGACGCACAAATTCCCCATCTCAATACCCTACTTTCAAATTTTTAATTTTTCGATATTCATTTTACCTTTTTATTTTTTTAACTTGGCGATATTTTTTGGACTTGGCGATATTTTTTTAACTTGGCGATATTTTTTGGACTTGGCGATATTTTTTAGATGCATTAAGCTACTTTTAATACTTTTTTCATCTTTCTTTCATTTTTAACGGGAAAGTAGGCTAAAAGTGGCCCATTCATTACCACTCTCCCCTACCTGGTCCAGAAATTGCCTTTCTTCCTTTCCTGACAACTTATTGCATATTAGAAATAAAATTGCACATGCATTTCACACTTATTTATTTATTTATTTTTAAATACTTAGAAGATCAAAGTAAGCAAAATTATTTCAATCTATAAATTGAATTCAATATCAATTTAAAATATAATATCAATTTAAAAAATTCAATATTTTTTGTTTTTCCCAAATTTGCAGAATAAGAACTTTTTTTAGGGGGTCACAGTGACCTCTTTTCAGGGCTCTCTAATTCTATAAAAAGTAAAAGTTGCTAATCTAGAAAGCAACTTAACTTGACACTCAACGTCACTACGTTTGAAGTCAATAAAAGTTCACAAGCAGTCAGCGATCTCCTCTCATTCGCCAAGTAGGCTGTGACGTTTTATCTAGCTCGTTTTTCAAAGGCTAACGTCACGCAAACGTCACGCTGACGTCACGATGTTTTTGTAGTTTTGTATACAAATACAAGTTTAAGTACAAAAGGATAGTAAATCTTGAAAAAACCCTGAAAAGCCCGGGTTTTTCATCAAAAACCCAGGCGGGGTGGGCTTTAAAAAAGCCGGGTTTTTTTCAAACCCTGCTAGCCCTCCAAACGCATAAAACTATTTTTTGTAAGCTTTTAGCCTTTTTTTGGGGGGGGGGGATAGCCATCCCATATTTTTAGAAAATACTTAAAATAACATTTGGAATCGATCAATGGGTGCTTTGTGTAACAACAAATAAATTTCGGTGTTGCATAAATTATGAAAATTTTAACAGAATAACATGGGTAAAATATAAAACCCTAGTTCCGAGCACCGCCCATCCCTGCGTTACATTGAGTGACAGGAGATAACTTTTATTTGTTGCCCCAGCTGGCAAAAGCTAGTGCTATTACTACTATTGCTATCCTCTTCCCCTTAAATTTATCTTCATGCTTCTTAAGTAATAAACACTAGTCGACTATACCCTGTGTAGTGAAAGCTGGCGTGTGAAACCAAAATAATTTCTCTGAACTCTCTTCACTTTTCTTAATGGTTGTCATAGTTACGGCACTATGGACTTTTTCCCCCACTTAGCTCTTGCAACAACGGTTCAATGCAAACGATTAAAATTGCTTTGTGCGTAAACTATTATTCAACTGAAAAACCAACGTTAATAAATCAATACTTTTTCTCAGAAATTAGTGCTTTATTGATGCATGCCTACTTTTGCTAACGTTTAGAAATAACTGAGATATGACATAAATAAAAGCGTCCTAATTCGATAAACATTAAATAAATGAAAAGCCTCATCAGCCGTGCATAAAAAAGAGTGGAGCTGTTTTCTTTTGAACAGTTTCCATGGCGACGACGCTAAATTTCTTCACTTGATACAAGCAACAGAGTATAATAGCAACATTTTACACCTATTTGATATTTTGCGACTCAAAGCCCCCCTCCCTCCCCCACACAGATATATACCGTGGAACAGAGCTTGCAGATCCCTTCGTTGCACTAATTAAAATTAAATTCCAACAACACATTTGACGCACTTACTAGCGAACATCATGCTTATGGAGTGGGAGTAACGATTTATAACTGATACTTTTGTAAGATTTTGCATTTTTTTTTTTTTTTTAATATCTTTTTAAATGGTTTAAACTCAATATAGTAAGGCTCTGCTAACAAGACGCCTGCCTGATTTGGAACGAGTTCATTTATTAAAAATATTCAAAATTAAAATATTTATTCAAACATATTTCTTATAGTTATTATAAAATGATAAAATTTTTATAATTATGTTAACTATTAATTGAGATCTATTGATGTCCAGTTCAGTCCTTATTTGGTTTATATTAATCATGTTTTGATTTTAAATGTTCAATGTCATTTGTCAAGTGCACGCAGGGCAAAGTGGATAGGGTAAAGAAAAATATAGTTCATTTCGTTTGCTTATTCATTTATTTTTTTTATATCACGAACGTATTTCTTCAGTTCTTAATTTATTCACCTTCTTTTACTTATTAATTCCCTTATTTATGCATTCACTTATTTTGTTATTCATTCTCTAATTTATTCACTCATTTCTTTTTCTCATATATATTAATTCATTTATTTGTTTATTTATGCATTCATTTGATGAAAAGTACGGAAACTTATCAATTAGAAAATGTTTGTATTTTTCACTTATGACACTTTTTTTGATGGTGCAAAATAACTACCAAAAATGAAAAACATACAATATGTTGCGTACATAATTTATGTTGTGTTACCAAATACATTATTCCTTCTTTATGTACACTGATTTTCGGGAAAAATTTCCAATTTGTTTATTTTGAAACAGGTATGTTATCTCAACTAATCACTTTGCCCCACATTCCCCTATTTTATTATAGGCCATAATCAAAACTCTCAAGACTTACTGACAGAGAAATTGAAAAATCCTCATAAACCAAAGGCAAAAATCAAGTAAAGAGTGGATAAAATACCTATAGAGGGGCAGGGGCACCAGTGGCGTACGCAAACAAATCACTTCAGGGGGGGCTGAGTCAAGACTCATTGAGAGGGGGGGGGGTGGCATTTCATGAAATGCAGCTAAGAAAAGTAAATGTATCTAATTTCTGCTTCAATGCCTATTTCTGTCGACAAAAATACAACATTGAAAAAAACTTTTTTGTCATTAAAATTATTATGAAGAAAGCATTTTTTGATGGACATAGAAAATGATAAATTTAAATTAAAAAAAAAAACTCTTCATTGAAAGAGGTGCTGAAACACTTGTTTGCAATATTTTGGAAAATGTACGCTTTAATAATGGTAATTTTGCAGTTTATATTACTATTGTTCCCAATACTGGGTTTTAATTCAATTTACTGGAATTTATTCGACAGAATTTGATGATTGAAAAACACTAATCGGCATTTCTAAAACATAAATTTGCAATAAAAATGAACAAATGGAATAATAGGGTAATCATAAACATGACATACGGTAAAATAGATATGTTAAATTTAAAAAAATATATTTTAGCCTACACTTAATTATCTGTTCTGTAATCTTCTCATTTTGGGATTTCAAAAAAAAAGGGGGGGGGGTTAAAAAAAAGAAAGAAAAAACTTAGCTTACATTTTTGAAATTCGTTTGGAAAATTTCGGAGGGGGCTGCAGCCCTATCAGCCCACCCCCTGAGTACGCCACTGAGGGGCACTGTTTTGTAGATAAATATTTGCAAAAACCTATACAAAAGCCGCCCTAAATTTCGAAAGAAATTCCGACTCGTGAAAAGTAAACCATCAAAAATAGGTAAAATGTATAAAAGATTGTAAGACCAAACGTTCTTTCACAACCGTCTACTTTTTGTTAGTTGCCGAGTTATTATCTTTATAAATGTTAGTAATGGCCAGAAAAGAACCGCCACTTTCAATCACTTCCATTTAGAAACACAAAGTTATAATGAACAATGTCAGAAGTTGAACGAAAAGGATTTCTCCGAAACGGCATTTCTAAAGTTAATGCAGTCAAACTCCTAACAAATACACAATGTGTACAGTTGCTCAATGCAATGGTATTTAGAGTAATGATACATGTTTTTCAAATATTTTAACTCAACTTGCTTTATTTGCAAGAAATACTGGATTCAGTTTTTTTACAATCCTGTCGACTGGATTTCTATTCCATTGACCAAATAAATCCAAATGTCAAGTAATAAATAATTATCTTTAACCAATACAAAATAATTCGAAAACTAATAGTCACAGACTTAAGAAAAAGTAACTTTTAAAATAACGTCGCAGTGCCAAATGCCCGTACATAGGAAAGTTTTGAGTTTTTGCTTTAGAAGCATATTACAGTGAACTCTCACTTATGCGCCTGCCCTAACAGAAAAAGGCGCATAAGTGAGAGACGTATAAGTGAACAAGCCTATTTAAAGGACTAAAACTTAACATAGGTTCTAATGAGAGAGTGAATAAGAATGTTTCTATAGAAAAGGGACATATTACTACAGTTTGGTAATGACTGCAATGTAGCTGTAATGATTAAGAGAAAACAAAAGTTGTAGCATACCTAATTACAAACTGTTCCCTTTAAAACGATGCATAATAGATAATTGTCCCTCTCCAAACTCTAGTTCATGCGGAAAAACTGCCTTCCGTGAGCAATAATGGCAAAAGATTAAAGAGGAAAGTAAAGAAAAATGCTTATTTTTTAAAGAAAATAAATAAATGTTCATGCATTTTAGGGAACATTCGGCGCATAAGTGAAATATTTATCTTTAGAGCGACGCATAAACGAACGATACTATCATTATTTTGCTATGGAATGTGCTGGGACCATTCAAAATCGTCGTATAAGTGAAAAAGGCGCATAAATGAGGCTGCGTATAAGTGAGAGTTCACTGTAATTATGTTTTCAATTTCAATAAAGTGTTCTATTTTGAGGAAGAGCTTAAAAGTCCTGAACCTCAATACAAGGTATAAGTGTGCAGATATGTCCCCTAAAAATTAAATAAAAAAAAAATATTTACTGTCTCAAGATAGAGAACAGGATCCCTAACTTGGGACAACATTCTGATTTTTCATTTACTGACGGCCCAGCTTAATCGGGTAACTTATAAGCGAATACCCCCACACGAATAATACCTTCTGGAACCGAATATTTCCCCATAAACGAGTGTTGAAGATCCCCCAATTCGAATCATTTCCCCGGATAATCGAATAATATTAATCAGCTTTCACAAAAAAAAAATTCTGAGAAAAATGTTGAATAAATCAGAAATAAATTGAGTAAGGACAATTTTTCACGTAAAAAGTAAATAATGTGTTCCACCAACAACGCGAAATAATATTCCATCAAAACATTCTCGGTATTCCTAATCGATACCGGATTAACGAATACTGAGCTAAAACGAATAAAACCATCCCAAACCGAAAATTACCGGTATTACCCCTTAGACGCCATGTTAAAGATCCCCGCTTTATCGAATAGCATTGATTAATTTTCAAAAATACTTATTCTGAGATTTTTTCGGTTGATAAATTGAAACTAAATTAAGTGAGAATAAATATTGGAAAAAAAATATAAAATACCATTTTTTGCCAACAACGAGGGGAGGAAACTGCATTTACATTCCATCAAAACATTTCCACTACAATTCTATCTAATTTCTTTAGTCTCTGCCATTATAAACGGAAAAAAATAGCGCAGCCGATAAATTAAATTAAGCAGACACAAAAATATAAAATAAACAGAACAATTTGAAACACTACCAGACAACAGTAGAGACTGAGGCTTTGAAATGGGGTTAGACGGAATGATAAAAAAATAAAAGTTTGGAGCGGGAAGGTAGGAAAAGGGGGGGGGGAGCAATCTGTACAGAAGTTAAACAACATGAGAGGTTATGATCAAAAAAGCAGTGTTTGTTTAATATATGTTGTACTCGCTTCGGCAGTCTTGCTGCATTACTTTCCTTTACAACAAAATGAAAAAGAACACAAACAATTTAAAAAAATAAATAACAGCTGCACACTTAGATGATGTGGGAAGATAGTTATGGGGACACAGACAGATGATCTGATATTTTGATTTATTTTCAGTTTTGTGCAAAAAGAATAGAAAAACCGATGAGAACAAGGAGAAACAGTGCTATTTTGCTGTTAGCTATGATCTTGGGGCGACCCAATGATTTCCTCCCTTCAAAATTGAAGATTGGTGCTGAAGTAGGAGATGAAATGAATCATAAAGTTAACTTTCAGATATTGAATGGAAGTACACTTTGAAGTTCGGATCGAAAAGAAACACTTCGTCTGAAAAACAATATATACCTAGGGTGAAAATAATCCTCAACTCAATCCCCAGGTTAGACGTCATATTAGTATAGTGTGAATGGTATATTCGGGTGGAGGAGGGGATACTTCGTCTAGTTATAAGGAAACCCATTTACCAACTTTAAATAAGTTTACTATTCATTTTGTATCAAAAGAGTTCTTTTTTTAACATTTTGAACAGTTTTGAATTAAAAAAAGAGTGGTTGTGCGGGGGAGGAAGGGGTGAGGGGGTGAACCTGACGAATCTATAAGCTCATGCCAGCTTACTTTAAACATATTCATGCTTGTTTACTACTTTTTAGACCATCACAAGCAAGATAACTTAGTATTTAAATAAATAGAATCTAAAAAATATCATTTTTTTCCTATACAGTTTTATTCAAAAATTCAAAAAAATATGATCCCATTGAGATCCCAATCTAAACATTTGTACAAACATAGATAAAATACACAAGAATTTTGAGAATTTTTTGAAAAAATTCCTTACATGTTTTTCGAGAAATTTAAATTTGAAATTTAAATTTCATTTTTTGAAAAAGAAAAGTTTTATCAAATTAGTCATGTTGCATATCAAATTAAGCGGCAACTAACGTACTTTAAAATGCTATTTACCAAATCATTTTATCTATATTTGGTGCCGAGTTATGGTCCCTTTTATCTTCCCTTATCCATGGAAAAACGAGGGTTTTTCCAAAGTTCAAAGTCTCATAAATGAAAAAATAATAGAGATAAAAATCTAAAAATTGAGACTTTTAATTACCTCAAGGGGTACAATTGATGAGCCAAATTTGAAAGAAATACAAAAATGTAAGGTAAAATTTTTCTCAGATTTTGGATCACATGACGTAGAATGACCCGAATGCTATCATGTAAATTTAGGCCATTGACAAATGTTTATGAATACAAATAAAATTCATTGTAATAAAAATTAGTTGTTGAAAATAATGAATACGTGTTTAGAATACGTGAAATGAAATCAGCAGTTTAATACATCAAAAATACAACTTTGTATTATTTTCATCGTTGCAGATTTAAAAAAAAACTTTATTTGCCTTGTAATTGAGCGCAAGCAAATTTTTCCTTCTCCCCACTATTATTGTTTCAAAAAAAAAACATATTGCATGAAGGTAGGAAGGACTCTTCTGTATTAAATTGCTACAAGTTATTGATATATGTCCTAACAGCTCCGTTACTGAGAGGAAGGGGTGCTTTTGAAAGCAGTTCAACAAAACATTTGGTTTATTATTGAAATATTTTCTTAAAACGCAAAAATTAACTTAAAATTGCAAAAACCATCACCATTTTCTTATTCAGAAGTGCTTTTCAATTTAATTTAAAACAGACTCATTTCAGCTCAATCGAAATCAGTCAATTGTTTCATTCTTAATATACAAATACGATTTCTTTTCTTTTTTTTTTTTTTCACTTTACTGCATAAAAGTTATCACTACCAAAACGAGACTCGATATAAAACATAAAACTTATAAAAGGCTTAAATAAAAAGGCGAACCAAATTATTACAATAGCACTATTTTGGATACTTCTCGGCACATCGATTTTAAAAAGTTTAACTTAACTCATCCATATAATTAGGAGCAATTTTTTAAAAGTTTTGCAATGAAATCAAAGAGGGCCCGGAACGAAAAATTCCACCCGTATTTTTTCAGGCGGGCCCACTTGAAAAACCCCCACTATGTCGGCAAAGTTTCTTTTTTCAAAATTTATGGCACATTGAAAACATTTTAGAAACAAACTATTACAAATATTTTGATCAATATTAAGAATAGAAATTGGTATTCATCAACTTAGTTACAAAAATTTAGTTTTCATTATTTTAATATCGTAAAATGAGGTGAATCGGAACACTTTTCAGCTCTGACTGTAAAAAAAGCAGTCAAAAGATTTTTTTTAATTTGGTTTTTTGGGTAAAAACTTCGGTCTTGCTTTACTTTTGATATTCCAAGCGAAGCCAAAGCAGTTTGAACAATTATTATTAAAATATATAGGAAATTATGGGTGTTCCGAAACACCCCGCTGATAGGGGTCAATCGAAACACATGTTAAAATTTTTATTTTTTTCAATTTAACCTATAATAGGTCTCACAAACATAAGTAATATTGAAGGGGGAGAATAAGAACAGATAATTACTGTCAAATAAATGCATAATTTCAATACCAGTAAACGTATATAATTTGTCAAAATTCAAAATAATTTTGAACTTATGAAAAATGAAAAGTAATTTTAAGAAATGCTTTTGAATTGAAATACAAAGATTTAACATGAATGGAAGTCCCTCATGTCGTCCACAAATATGTACTTGTCCTTAAAACTAGCAATTATGACTTGGCTTAAGTTTTTTCATAACATCTTCTGGGATGAACTCTGCCTTTTCTTTAGTTTCTTGAAATCTTTGGGTTTCGGGGATTGTCCTGAAAGATTTTTCCGCTTATTCATCACTGTCTGTGTGCTGGATTTTTACTACATAAAGTCTATGTGGCTTTCCTCCTCGTATTTTAAGTAAAAAGAAGTCTCTTGGAGAAAAAATCTTTTGAAATCTGCAACTGTTTGTCATTCTAAGATTTAGTTGCTCACGAGAAGGGATAAACAGTACTAAATCCTTGTCCTTATCTTGATTAGAAGAAGTGGGGTTATAATCTTGATTTTTCAAACAGTTTCCTTCAAATAAGTTTGAATTGGAACAACAGAATTAAGTGTTCCGATTCACCCCGCAAATTTTTTTCTATGGCATTTTTCAGAATTCTTCATTTTTATGACACAATTTATAAAAAATGTAAATTGTAATGCGGTATTCTGTTGTTCAGATACATGTATAATTGAAACATACCACTCTTAGTTTTTAAATATAAGAAGGTTTGTTCTTGCATATGAAGTTTTGCAGTCTATGGAAATGTGATGTTTTCTATCATTCCACGTGCAGCCCTCAATAGAAGCCAATAGCGTTGCCAGATTGACAAAAGTAATTTTTTCCTACTTCCTATGATCTTACCTTACTAAAAAAAAATTCATGGCGAAAAATACCCAATAGCTTATTTATGAAGAATTTCTTTGTACGGTCGGGAAGTTTCGTTCCGATTGACCCCGGTGTTCCTATACACCCCATTTTAAGGTAGTTATTTATTTTAGATGTTTCTCTGCTCATAGGTTTTAAAAGGTGCACTCTACGAACTACACTGGCGGGAAAAAAAATCCCAACACCAAGAAAAAATTGTCGTAGAGTAATGAAATTTGGGTAATGCAATTGTCTAGTTAACATGTTTAATTGATTAAATGTACAAGATCACTGGCTAATTTAAGCTCAAGAAAATGCTGTGCAAATGTGAAATTATGTTAATTTAATAGAGGGTGTAACCTCCAGAATTTTGAAGACAAGCCTGCAAGCGTGCATGCATTATGTCATACAGGTGCCGAATGTCACTTTGTGGTATAGAATTCCATGCTTGTTGCACTTGCTGTGTCAATACTAGGACCATCATTGCTGACTGTGGATGATGCTCGAGGTGCCATCCCATGATATCCCATACGTTATCAATTGGAGACAGACCTGGTGATTTTGCAGGTCATGGTAACATGTCAGCACGCTGTAGAGCACATTGCGTTACAGCAGCGATGTGAGGGAGAGCGTTATCCGGCTGGAAAACGCCCCCTCGAATGCTACTCATGAAGGGCTGTACTACTGGTTAAATTAACAGAATGACGACAAATTTTCAGTCAGTGAGTTTGGGATAACCACAAGAATGCACCTGCTGTCGTAGGAAATTGCTCCAGAGACCATAACTCCAGGTGTGAGTGCCGTGTGTCTCGGCCGTAAACCATTTGGATGCAGGCGGTCCCCTGGCCTCCTTCTGACCAATATACAGCCACCACTGGCACTAATTCAGAATCTGTTTTCATCAAAAATTACAACAGATCTCCACTCCGACCTCCAGTGAGCTCTGTCGTGGCACCACTGCCGTCGGAAAAGGCAATGGTTTGCAGTCAATGGAATACCGGCTACAGGCTGCCTGGCTCGGAGCTGTCCTTGAAGTAAACAGTTTCTTACCGTTCCTTGGGTCACGATGGTACCAACTGCAGCTCGAATGTCAGCCGCAGATGCAGTACGATGCGCCACAGCCGTACGCAAGATTCGGCGATCTTCCTTCTCAGTCGTGCCACGTGGCAGCTCGGAACTCGATCTTCTTGAGGTAGTATCCCTTGCCCATAGCTTCCAATAATCATGCATGGTGGAAACATTCCCACCCAAGTCTTTCTGCAATATCGCGAAATGAAAATCCACCTTCTCGTAGCCAAATTGTACGACCTCGTTCAAACTCGGTGAGCTGTTGATAATGGCTTCTTCGTCTTCTTAAAGGCATTCCTGGCTAACATGAACGCAAATCGTCAAATTTCACGGAAAAATAATACACACGAGCATCACAACACGCTTTTCAAACAAGCCTTATTTGCATGTTCTGAGTTACGCCAGCTGCGCCACACTTATGCGCGGAACACAAAATTTCAATCGATGTCATCTTTCAGTTGTATAAACACGCCTACCAAATTTCGTTTATCTAACACAAGTCTTTCTTGGTGTTGGGATTTTTTTTTCCGCCAGTGTATAAATCTGGAGCACTTTATCGCAGTGGTTCTCAACCTTCTTACAGCGACCTCCCCCTTTAGAACTGAAAATGTTTTCAACGCCCCCTTTGCGTACGGACGTGAAACTAGAAGAGGGAGAGGAGGAGGTAAAGTATTTTTTTTTTGACAGGTTTAACTCAATAGTTTTGCCCAAATAGAGAGTTGAAAATATCTATAGAGTAAAAAAACTTACGCTCCAAAAGTTTTTTATACTTTATGAAAAAAAAAACATTTCAAAAAAAAAAAAAAAATTCTCCGAAAACCTGCGTCAACGAATCACCAAGTGCCTAGAATAGTTCCATTAAAGAGTTCGACGCATTTTGAACGTAACTAAGAACAAAGCTGCTTGAAATAGAAATACGCAGCTTTCAACATTTTTATTTGAAAACACATATTTTGAAAAATAGACTGTGTTCAAATAGTTCCCCCAAACGGTCCAATCCAAGCCGTGTTGTTCTTATTTACTTGCAACTACGCAATACGAATCCCTCATTTATTACATACGGATATTGCACTTGACTGTGGATGGGCAATAACAAAGACTTGCAAGTTTTAATTGGGGGATAAAAAATGAAATAAGTTAAGATTATATAAATTTCAAGAAAAGTTCAATTCAGAGAAATTCCTTTTGAGTAACAAGTGAAAAAAAAAAGCTCCCTCGTATATTTTTTTTTACAAAATTGAATGTAAAATATTCAAAAAAAGGGTTAAATTTAGTCATGTTAGGGGTTCCTTCCGTTGATCTCTGAAATTGAAGTCTTAAAAACCTAAATTTAAACTATTTTTGTTGATGTTGAGGGAATGGTAAAGGTTTGGGAGTTTTGTAAGGAATTTTTTTGTCATTGTACTCTGGTGCTGTTAGGGCGATGCTCTTATGACACAAAATGTCGGTCAATTTAGGTGGCTTTCTTCTGGAATTTTTTAGAATTAACCTCCTAAAAGCGCAATTTTGAGCTCTGTTTGGTCACGTTTGTTGAAACAAGATGGTTGGTAGTTCAAGATTTCCCCTCCCCCCGTAATCATTTTTTTAAATCATTAGGCTGCGTTTGAGAATGAAGGTTTCGAGAGCGCTTTTTTAGAAATGTCTAAAAACAAAATTGTAAGCTATGTATGGTTATGTTAGAGAAAGGGTTTTGGTTGTGTAAGCTAGGTGAGCGGGGAGGAGGGGGATTCAATCCTTTTCCTCTAACAATTTCACAAACGGAATTCATGAGGACACAATTTTAGGCTATTTTAGACTTGCACTATTAAAGCGGGGACCGACCTTCAAAAACTTTTTGGAATTTGAACTGCTATAGGGGAATTTTAGGCTGTATTTGACATTACATAGACTGAAATTTTTCATTGGGGGAGGGGGGGGAGTCGGAAAATTTTCGAAATTAATAGTCGAAAAACGCAATTTTAAGTGGTTTCTACGAACAATTTTTTGCTTCATGGACAGGTGTATGACGCCTACCCCTTTACCTAGGATGTGGCACTGATCTTTGAGAACGTAAAGAGAAGGATCAGGGTTCAGGCTGAGATATCCCAGCAAATAAATTTTAAAGCCATCCTTGGTGAAGTAAGAAAAGAGAATTCCCCACCCCCCCCCACTTCCGCCCAAAATATGCTCTCGCAAACACATTTCAAAATTAACCCATCCCCTTACCGCCCAAAATATACCCACCGCCCACCTACTGCCCAAAATATGTTCACCGCCCCTCAGCATCCCCCGCCCCACCGCCCACCAGAGGGCGGAATCGCCCCCGTTGTGAACCACTGCTTTATCGTAATGGACACTGGTAAGCAATGATACTGGTTAGCAAATAAAACTAGGTACTTCAAAAAGTAAATGTCATTTGACCAATTTAATACGCACACTAACAACAAACCAGAAAACAAAAAAAGCTGTAAGAACTGCAACAAGAAAACTTTGAACTTTGATGACTCGCAATTTCTGTTTCGTCACATAACCCCTTCATCTTCCAAGGCCTTAAATTCAATATAAGGCCTTAAGACGGCAGTAAACTAGAGCAATTCTTATGCATTTTAATTAGCAATGAAAACTTTAAACCCACTTATCTTAAAACATTATTTCTTTGGTTGTACCACTATTAGAGGTTATGAGCAGCGTAATGTACAATGTTTAACATCAAATTAAATAAACTGTTGGAACGGGCATTTTAATAAGTTAGCCCCCAAATATTCGGACAGCTATCAGAAGCATAAGGACGTTTCTCTGTAAACTCGTAATTGGCTGATCGGACCGAGTATCTTAAAAATAATAAACTGTAATGAAGCAATTATCCCTCTTAATACAAGTAAAGCATTGATACTTCATAGCCCAATTTTATTTGGGACGATAACAAGTTAATTTTTTTTTTCTAGAAATTATCGAAGTCCTAAAAACACAGTACCCTGGCTGTCCCAATCATATAGTCTGACTCTTAATGGTAATATTTCAAAAAACTAATTAACATTACATGCATTTGGCAATTAGTATCTAAAAATAGAATAATGCAACTTTACTTTTTTAATGAAAAAAGTGTAATTTAGTATTTCTAAAACTTAATTCTGTCATGTAAGTTCTGTCCAGAGTTTTTTTCTAACAATCCCCTGCCACCAACTCAATGCTGCAATGGGAAAAATCTATCACTCTTGTAAATTTTTTTTGCACGAAGTTTAACGAAATTAGTATGATTTTGCCGAAATGACAGAGAACGGTGTTGAAAGGCCACTTTGTTTAGTTTCAGAGTCACATTTGTGATGAAAGTATGCATCCTGGTCGTAGCGAAAACAGACCTCTGGAAAGTGTTTTTACAAATGTTAATTAGTTTAATTATGAGACATATTTATTAGTATGTCCATGATTTGTGTCTTCATGTATGGCTAGTTTCGTAACAAATTTTGTTCCAATAATTTTATAGATATTGCATAAACTAAGTGCAAATATACAGTCCTCTGATACAGTCCTCTGCCTAGGGGGACTTGCCCCCTGTCATGATTTATCAGAAAAACACAAACTTCAATTGGCCCTCTTTCGAACCAAAGTGATAGATTCATTTCCAGAGCAATAGTATTATAATTACACGGACATTTCAAAAAAACATGCCCTGACAGATTTTGTACTGAAAATAACGAGTTTACTCGCCCATTACTTAATCGCCCATAAATCGTCTGACTAATGTTACAGTAATCTTATATCGCCCCAAAAACAACATTGTTGTAAAAAAATCCCCCGCCAAGAAAACCTTAAATACTCAGCCTTAAAAAGTTATGATATCGAGTTTTCCCTCCGAGTTTGTGCCCAACTACAACTAACCTGTATGTATAGTTCTTTTAAATTGTTTTCTGTCCTGCCAGGCGGGAAACTTTGTCTTGTGAGGTGGTTGCTTAATGAGTAAAAACTTCCCGCCTGGCAGGACTGAAAACAATTTAAAAGAACTATACATACAGGTTAGTTGTAGTTGGGCAGAAACTCGGCGGGAAAACTCGATATCATAACTTTTTAAGGCTGAGTATTTAAGGTTTTCTTGGCGGGGGATTTTTTTACAACACTGTTGTTTTTGGGGAGATATCACATGTTTTTGCATTAATATTATTTCTTTGCCTGTTTTTTTTTTCTCTTCAAAATTTACTTTGCATGTTTTTTTTTCCCTTCAACATTTTTCTTGGCGGTCCGACATATGTGGTTTTCTTGGCGCATGCATTTGGTGCAAAAGTTCAAGGATCTTCTTCAGTCTAGGATAAATTTGAAATCAATCACAATGTACCACCCGAACCGACGCAAAACAAAGCTAGTTGCTAACAATACTACGATTAAATTAAAAGTTTAAAAAAAAAACCCCAACCCTTACTGCCGATCTCATATTAAAATGAACTAAATTGAAGATCCCTTTTAAAAGCCTTATGCAATAAAATCAATTACAAATATTTTATTTGTTAACAAATAGAAACTGGCAACAGATGAAATTATAAATCATTGAGTTTTCTTTCCTCGTGGCCCAACAATGACAACATAAATGCTCAGATGTTGAACAGAGCTAGTAGATAGAAATCGGACCAATTTTAAGCATTAATAACTCCGGGGTGCGATGACCCCGGGGGGTAAATTTTGGGAAAACGTCCTCAATGTCTCATCGAGAATATTCATACCAAAAATCAACACTAAAGACCCCCGGGGAGAAAAGATACGGAAAATAAAAACGAGGGGGAGGGGGTGGGGGTCGAAAAACCCCCTATGCCGAGCTTTGGGACAAAATAAATGTGGGTGCAAAAGCAGAGCTCAATCCGAGTTACCGTTTAGTCTGGACCCCTGTCAAACAATTTTTAAAAAGTGCGAAAAATAGCGATTTTATAACATATATCACCCCTCCCCCTGAGGGTCCTGGATGTTTTGCTTTAGTATGTGCCGTCAGGGGCCGCTGGAGATTGAGTATACCAAAAATGAACTCTAAGGATCTTTATGGGGCTGAGATACAGAGGGGTGAAAACCCCGGTTTGGTTACTCGCGTAAACAGTCCTTGTCGCTCTTTTACATTTTTATTGGCGACGGAAATTTCTTGGCGGCTTGTATTTGGTTTTCTTGGCGGGGCGGGACGCTCCCGCGTCCCGTGATTATTGAATAAAACTATTCTACTTACCCAAAGTTCAAAATCCAGGCACAGGCGGGTGTTTATGCATTTTAACGTTTGTCTTCTGCACGCGAAAACCGAAAAGAATCTACGGGGCTTCTTTCACACACACAAATCACAAATTTTGCAAGCTTGCACATGGCTCGTCGAGTTGCGTCATTATGCAAATCAGTTCACACGAATTAAGTGCCCCTTCTTTAAAAAAGATGTTTTTCGAGAAGGGTTCTTTTTGTGAAAAGAAAATACATATATGTTTGGAAAATTAAAAGATAATGTTTGACAAACAAGCATATTTTTACGGGAAACCTCTATTGGTATTTAATATTTCGTTTTCGTTTCGTTTTTGGGCCTATATGGCCAGTTTTTTTTTTTTTTTTTTGATGAGGATTACAATCTAGTGTTTTGCCTCCGTTACATATGATTTTTATTACTTCCTTTTACGTAATAAAGGAAGTATTGTGATCACGAAAAAAAAAACACTCAAATTTGAGTCTAAATTTTGATTTTGCTCACTCCCGCATGAATGTTCAGTAGTTTTTTTCGACCTGTCAGCACGTGCATATGTACATACCAACATATAAGCAGCAGAAAAATCCTTTTCAACCACCCCCGAGTTAATTACGACGAGTATTCTCGTGACGTCTGTATGTACGTATGTACGGATGTATGTGCGGATGTATGTGCGGATGTGTGTGCGGATGTATGTGCGTATGTGTGTCGCATAACTCAAAAACTATATGCCGTACCATGCCGCCATACCTATATGCCGTACCATCCTCAGAGCCTACATACCAAGCTAGAAGTAGCTTGGTATGTAGGCTCTGAGGATGGTCTAGTTGTGCACCTCCCCTTGTGGTTGCATTCGAATGTTCCCAAGGAGGTGTTTTACCCCTTTTTCGGGGTAAATCAGTATTAATTTCAATGCAGACTCAAGTGATATGAATTGGCGCGACCACTTGGCAATATGTCGCCAAGCTTTTTGTCGCCAAGTATTTGCAGCCAACTTGGCGACATATCGCCAAGTTCGCGACAAATTTGGCGAAAAAATTACTTTTTGAATTTGGGTTCAACTGGGCGCTATTGGCGATATTTTGCGAAAAATTCACTGAATGATATTAAAATCAGCAATATTTAGAAAATTAACCATTGCAAAATATTTTTTGCATTGTTTCGTGGCAGATTAGGGGAGTAAATATTTGAATTGTTACCTTGCTAAATCCAAGCACTTTTTTTAACACTTAAGGCAACTACTAAGAAATTTACACGTAAAAGGAAGTAGTGTGGGGTCCATACCAGATTTTTATATATACCTTGTACAGACAATGTATTTCATTTCATTTCATTTCACCCTCCAGGGTCCCCCGTACCTACCAGCTTAGTGGTTTAACCGGGATAGGGCCCTGAAGAGCGCTCTGTTCTTAATTTTGAACCAGAACCTAGGGTCGAGCAAACCATAGGCCCTAGCACCCCCAGAGGTATCGTTTCACTTGGAGGACTTTGTGACCACGACATTTTTAACGCCTCCCAGTCACCATTAATCAAGACGGTGGATCTTTGATCGGCTGGGATCGAACCCGGGTCCTTTCGGACACGAGTCCAATGCCTTACCGATCGGGCCACCACGGCCCTCTTATTCTTTACATTGGATGACATGTACCAGAGCTTCTCAACCTGTGGGTTATGCCTCCTAGGGCGGCATGATATCTGAAAAGGTGGTATGCGAGCATCACGGGAAAAAAAATGCTGGACAAAAAAACAGCAAAAAAAAAAGTACAGCCTGTAGATGTTACTATGAAAGTCCGAAATCTGGTAAATGTCAACAATAGCAAGTACAGTCCAAGGATATTGGCGAAAGTCCTAATATTTACTGTGAATTATTGATGAAAGTTGACATTCTCCAATTTTGATCGACAACTTAATTGATACCACGGGCACTTCACTTTTCTTTGCTTCACCCATTTTAGGAACTTGTGCTTAATTCTTTAAAGACCGTGGGACACATGTGTCCGCTAAGATGTAAACATATCTTAGAGATTATAGAATACAATTGTTTATTTAATTTACAGTGAACTCTCACTTATGCGCCTGCCCTAGGGACCAACAGAAAAAGGCGCATAAGTGAGAGAGACGTATAAGTGAACACGCCTATTTAAAGGACTAAAACTCAACAAAGGTTCTAATGAGAGAGTGAATAAGAATGTTTCTATAGAAAAGGGACCTATTACTACAGTTTGGCAATTACTGTAGCGTAACTATTATGATTAAGAGAAGAAAAAAAAGTTGTAGCATACCTAATTACAAACTATTCCCTTTAAAACGATGCATAATAGATAATTGTCACTCTCCGAACTCTAGTTCATGTCTTCCGTGAGCAATAAAGGCGAAAGATTAAAGAGGAAAGTAAAGAAAAATGCTTATGTTTTAAAGAAAATAAATTAATGTTAATACATTTTAAAGAAAATTCGGCGCATAAGTGAAATATTTATCTTTAGAGGGACGCACAAACGAACGATGATATCATTATTTTGCTATGGAATGTGCTGGGACTATTTAAAATCGTCGTATAAGTGAAAAAGGTGCATAAATGAGGCGGCGTATAAGTGAGAGTTCACTGTAATGCATCTGATGGGTGGTCAATGTTCCAACTTCGTTTTCCCGTCCTCAAAATAGAAGGACTTCGTATTAAACAGAAACTTTACAATAATAAAGCTCAAAAAAAAGGACAATTTACAAACCTGCCTTCTTCCCCATAAATAAATATCAGTGTCTGCTTTGAATACACACACATTGAAAAATGCGTCTATGCGTAAGAGACGAGTGGCCTCCGTAGCTCTGTGGTAAAAGCTGCGTCTTTGAACCATGGGTTCGGTTCCCACATTGCCTTGGGTATTCTTTCTTTCCTCCGTATTGCAAAATCTTTCCTATTAGTCTAAGAGCTAGCAACGCAGTGGCGGGTCCAGAGGAGGGGCTGTGGGGGCCATGGACCCCTCCTAGAGCGGAGAGAAATTTTCAAAAATGAAAACTGGGTCTCGCATATTTAAAATTCTATTAACTGTACCACTATTTTTTTACATAGAAGCAAATCTAGTTTTTTTTTAAATATTTTCATCCTTTTCAAACAATTCTTCAGACAGTAACATCTCTAGCTGAAACAGGAACAAGAAGTTCTGTCAAGAACTAAACGAGCCTACTTTCCCGTACATCGACATCGGCATTCTCGCATCTGATCATTATTCTCTTGATTATCTGAGACTGAAAATTATGTCAAACATACCTTTTTAGCACTTAGAGCTGATTTGGAAAAGCTCTCAAAATTTCTCTCATCAGATGAAATAGACACGTAAAAAGTAATTAACGAATAAATACAGTTTTGTCGCACCTTTTAAAGAGTAACTGTTACAGTTCCTCCGTAGAAAAAATCCTCCATCGTTTTCAAAAAAAAAAAAATAATAATAATAATAATAATAATAAAATAAATAAATAAATAAATAAAAGTACAAAGAGCATCAAAACACATTTTATCAAAGAAAGAAAAAAAAAAGAAAAGAAAAACTCATCCGTTAATAAAATGTCTCGAATTTCACTTTTAATCTGTTGCCAGTTGTTAAATATAAATAAAGAATAAATGTTCTCGTGCATGAAAAATTTTTGTTACAAAAAAAATCGTCTGCAAAAAAAAATAATAATAAATAAATAAAATAAAACAAATGAATAAATAAACAAAAAATCGTCTGCACAGTCAGTCATTTTTTTTCTGAGCCTGCATTTCCGCCATGTTTGCGGAGTCGGAAGCAGAGTCCTCACAGAAGATTACTCAGAAAAGTACTTTACAAACATTATTTATGAAAACCATTTTCTTACAAAGTTAGTTGAAGGAAATCCGACTTTAAGTTCAGGATCCAACATTCAACTTAAATTCCCCGTAGACGCTAATGTTAATTTTTTGTTCTGAACAGTTCAATATTGAACGAAAAATGATTCAAATCAAAAAGCGAAATATGGGAATGTATGGGAAAGCGTCTCCGAGATCTTTCAAACAAAAACAAGTTTATTCCATTCGGACGGTTCACTCAAAAGTTATTAGGTGGGGAAAAGTTGCTTGAACGGTTCAATGTTGAACGAAAAAGTGTTCAAATTGAAAATTTAAATACGGCAATGAAGTATCCTTGCTGAGATCCTTCGAACAAAAAAACAGTTTATTTAAATCGGACTGTTCACTCAAAAGATTTTAGGGGTGACAGCTTGATTGAGCGGTTCAATGTTGAACGTAAAATTGTTCAAATCGAAAATATAGATACGGGAATGAAGTATCTTTGAAAAGATCTTTCGAACAAAAAAAAAGTTTGTTCAAATCGGATTGTTCACTCAAAAGTTAGCATCGCGGGACAGGTTGTTTGAACGGTTCAAAGTTGAACCAAAAATTATTCAAATCGAAAAATCAAATATGGAAATGAGCTGTACTCGCCGAGATCTTTCCAACAAAAAAAGTTTGTCAAAATCGGAATGTTCATTCAAAAGTTATTAGGGGGGGACAGACAGACCGACCGACAGACCGACAGACCGACCGACCGCCCGACACACAAATTCCCCATCTCAATACCCTACTTTCAAATTTTTAATTTTTCGATGTTCATTTTACCTTTTTATTTTTTTAACTTGGCAATAGTTTTTGGACTTGGCGATATTTTTTTAACTTGTCGATATTTTTTTAACTTGGCGATATTTTTTGGACTTGGCGATATTTTTTAGATGCATTAAGCTACTTTTAATACTTTTTTCGTCTTTCTTTTATTTTTAACGGGAAAGTAGGCTAAAAAGAACGATTTTCTAATTTGGTGGAATTATTTTCTTTTTAAGCATTTGTTTTTTCCTTGTTTAATTTTTTTTAATATAAGTAAATTTCATGTTTTGATGAAAGTTATATAATCTGGCTTTTCAAACTCTTAATTAAACACGAATTTTATCTACTTCTATTAAAAACCGTGTACCTATCTTTCTTTCTATCTTTCTTTCTAACTATCTATCTGTGTCACGCTTATTTCTCCTGAACGCCAATGAACTGAAAGTCGAACCAGGTACCGATAGATAGGTAATTTTTCAGGCTTCATTAGTTTCAATTTATATAATTGTAAGATTTTAATTAGCGAAGATATCAATTAATAAGTAGTCAAATTTAAAGCGATTAAGCCTAATTAATAATTAAATATGAAATCCATTTTTGCAAAACGTCGTTGCTATGAAACAGTAATAACAATGAGAATGAGAATTTAGAATGAAGGCTTAACTAAATCAAACACGAAACTCATAAGCTGGTTACTTACGTAGTATTTTTATCGATAGCTACTTGTAATATTTTGAAACATTCATTTGTTGAAAAGCCATCTACTTATATTAAAAACTGAGTATCTGTGTCTGCTTCTTTCCCTTGAGGGAGCAGAACTTGCTGTAATTTTCCTCACCATTTTGAAGGCGCGAAGCATCTGAATGATTCGAATGATTTTTTTGATGCAGGAAAAAAGTGAAGGCGTAAAGCGCCTGTTAGCGAGCCGCCTTGGCGGGGAGTAGTTTCTTGAAATTTTCCTCACTACTTTCAAGGCACGAAGTGCCGTGCAACGCCGGGTCACGTGTGTGGTTTGTCTTGAAATCTAATGAACATTAAATTATACCAAATAATATAACATCAGAATGAGGTAAAAGTTAGAGAGGGGGCAGGTTATGCATCAACATGCCGCAGGAAGCTAATCTAGCTGCCCTGGCAGCTAGTTTTATTTTATTTTTTGTTAAAGTATTTACCATAACTTATTTGGTATTTTTTCAGTCATACATCAACTGATACTTATAAACAATGCCCACTAAATTTTAGACATGGATTAATGTTGGTTAATATTTACTGTGATTGTCTTGCAGTTTTATTTTGCTTCAAAATTGCAAATGAAAGTAAATTTACATGTTTGTGTGTTAGGAAATCTGGATTTTAACCGCATTCTCTTGTTTATAACTAATGTATGAAATTTCATAGTTAACTATTGAAGAAGTTTTTGCCAAAGCATTTTTTTATAAACCAATCCCTCCCCCCTTCTCCCCTTTTTACATACACAGAGGATGGCCCCCTCCGAGAGCTTGTTCTGGACCCGCCCCTATAGCAACGTCTTGTAGTAACAATTTTAAGATGTCTGGTTCTTTAATATATTGTAACGAGTCCGTAGCACCTTCAACTTTCTTTAAATGAGCATTCCAATCTTGAGGAAGTAACTATAAATTTATTTACAAGTATGTACACTTATTTACAATAGGAGCAGGAAACAATTGCTAAACATCCAGCAATTAGGTAGCAAACAGTACACTGTACTCTCAACAGTCACTCAGCACCATGTATCCAACGTGAACAGTAATTAAGAAAATTACAAAAGCAAAACAACCATTCGCCCGAGCGAATAAAAACGAGTCTCCAGAAATCAAATCTGAAAAGAGCTAACAACTGTGTTCAAGGCCAGCTATTTATACTCGGAAGGAAATTTCTACAACGTTCTAGCAAAATCCTGTTCATTCATAACTTAAATAATCCATTCAAGAAAGTTCTAGCGATAAAAAGAAAAACCTACAATAATACAGCTCAGCGCAAAAATGTCTTCATGCTTATTAAATGTGGGGCAAGTGTAAAAACTACAAAACGTTACAGGGGAGGTATACAAGTGATAAAAGTGATATGTTCAGATACTTTTGCAACAGGTCGCCAGATAAAACCAAAACTAGTGAAAATGATGCAAGGCAGGAAAAACAACAACTATTTACAAGATTTGTAATAATATCTTTTCCCATGTTCTTCCAAGCAGCATTTGCGGTGTCTGGCGGCCGAGCGTGGTTGCGTTTTCACTGCGCGTCACATTTTGTCTGGTAAAAAGAGTGATTTTTTAACCATTTTGGGACAATGATGTAGTATTGTTACAAGCTGAGTGGCAACAGTAAATCTCAAGAATGTAGTTTTAATGGTTTAATATAGAGTTGAGGTTTGGTTTTCTACTAGCTTAGATGCTGTTCATTCCGTAGTAATGTAATATATTGCATATGCTACATTTTGGAGACGAGTTAAAAAAATAATTTGAGAAAAAGACTAAACACAAGTAATTTTACAAGAAATGGATAGATTGAACGAAGATGTTCAGAAATTTCAACCGTTTGGAGATAGAAGTACGAGAGCGATCAGATGGACAAAATGGCTGAGATCCTTTGAACTGTTTATTGTCGCCAAAGGTATAACAAATGTTCATCGTAAGAAAGCGTGTTTATTACATTATGCTGGAACAGATGTTCAAGATATTTTTGATACGTTAATACCACTTGAAGAAGATGAATTTGAACCGGCAGATGAATATAAGACGACTGTTTCTATGTTAACAAGGAAGTTCGCTGTTTCTGGAAATGAAGCGTTCGAAAGTTTAAAATTTAGAAATATGTCGCCAAGACAAAATGAAAGCATGGATTCATTTGTAATTCGACTTCGCCAACAAGCAGTTTTATGCGGATTCGTAAAAAGTGAAATTGAACGAGATATTCGAGATCAAATTATTGTGAAATGCCCGTATAAAGAACTGAGAATTAAATTGATAGATGAAGGAGATGAGTTATCTTTAGAAAGAGCTGAAGCTTTATGCCGTTCGTATGAACAGTCCCGTTTGGAGTCAACTGCTATAGAAAATATTTCATCGCCAAAAGAATACCTTATAGAAAATATTTCATCGCCAGAAGAGCACCTTAATCGATTGAAAATAAATTCAATGCAAAAGAAAATGGCTAATTTTCGTGAAAAGAAAATGGCTAATTTTCGTGAAAAGAAAAACTTAATTTGTTGGAAATGTGGAAAGGAGGGTCATATTTCAAAATCGCTTAACTGTCCAGCCAAAGGAAAGAAATGCCTGAACTGTGGACTTTTCGGACATTTTGCAAAAGTTTGTAAAGCGCCAAAGAGAGTTCGAGGGGAAGAAAAGATCGTAAGAAATTTAAACTATTCTAATAATGAAGATGAATTTATATTTTCTCTCCCTTATAATAACAAAAGTGAATATATTACGTGCTTTGTGGGAAATGTTGAAATACCTATGATTATTGATTCAGGAGCTAGCTGTAATGTAATTGGGAAAAGTGAATGGGAGAGACTAAAGTCATTTAAAATCAAATGCAAGAATTATTTAGTTGATAAGAAGATTTATAAATATGGAGATAAAAAGCCATTAAAAGTATTGGGAGGTTTTAGAGCTACTATAAAAGTATTGCATGGTGAACAGTTAGAAGATGTTGAATTTCTTGTATTTGACGGTGAAAGGATGCTCATTATTGGGTAAAGAAA
>JAXGGA010011084.1:0-43970 GCA_038373865.1 Uloborus plumipes
TTTTAAAGAAAAATAAAAAAATCTGATATGGACCCCACAAAACTTCCTTTTGCGTGTAAATTTCTTAGTAGTTGCCTTAAGTGTTACAAAAAGTGCTTGGAGTGAGCAAGGTAACAATTCAAATATTTACTCCCCTAATCTGCCACGAAACAATGCAAAAAATGTTTTACAATGGTTAATTTCCTAAATATTGCTGATTTTAATATCATTCAGTGAATTTTTCGCAAAATATCGCCAATAGCGCCAAGTTGAACCCAAATTCAAAAAATAATCTTTTCGCCAAATTTGTCGCCAACTTGGCGATAGGTCGCCAAGCAGCGTCAAACACTTGGCAACCAAAAGCTTGGCGACATATTGCCAAGTGGTCGCGCCAATTCATATCACTTGAGTCTGCATTGAAATTAACACTGGTTTCCCTTCAAAAAAGGGGTAAAACACCCCCTTGGGAACATTCGAATGCAACCACAAGAGGAGGTGCACAGACCATCCTCAGAGCCGACATACCAAACTAGAAGCTTCTACGGCATATACTTTTATTACATACGCACATACAACGCACATACATACGTAACGTACATACAGACATCACGAGAAAACTCGTTGTAATTAACTCGGGGGTGGTTGAAAATGATTTTTCAGCTGCTTATATGTTGGTAGGTACATATGCACGTGCTGACAGGTCGAAAAAACTACTGAACATTAATTCGGGGGTGAGCAAAATCAAAGTTTAGACTCAAATTTGAGTGATTTTTTTCGCGATCACAATACTTCCTTTACTACGTAAAAGGAAGTAATAAAAAAGAGGGTTAAAAATAAGAAGCACAAGAGGGTTGTGAAAATTTTTGAAGGGGAATTTGAGCCATTGATGTTGGGGGGGGGGGATGGGTAAGACTGTGTCTAGCTTTTTAGTAAACCTGCTAAATAATCAAGATTTTTTAATAACTCAAAAGGACGGGTGAGTGAGTATACGTGAGTATATGAGTACGTTCATATTATTAATAAAACTCCTTGAATACATAACTTTTTAGAAGCTTTCCTACATAAGCTGAATATCTGACGAAAGAAAGTTACCCTGTAGTCTCCAGAACTTATTTTATACGTAAATAGCCTGAGTCTCCCCTATACTGAGAAATTCGCATGAGTTTGATGACCGGAAGCCCACATGCAAATTAAACATTGTCCTGCGCCTATAAAAGATCAAACATGGAGAATTGAACTTTAAAATGCAAGGAAAAGGGATGCTTTTTGTTACTCTCTGAGATCTAAAGTTTCACAAAAACCATGCGGAACATGCAGAAAGAAGGAAAATACTATAGCGTGTACAATGTACGTACAGTACCCTAAGAGTGAACAGAAGAACATTTTAACAAATAACACCATTAGAGTGTTTCTATCAGATGCCGAAAAGATTTTTGCAAAGAATCATTTTCGAAATGGCCACAGTTTTAACGTTAATTGTATGATAATCTCAATACCGACAGTATTGTTAAACTGACACAAGATTCAAGATCTATTTTTGTTACCAAAATTGTTTTCAACTTGGCAAAATGTGACCAAGTTAGTGACAAAAACTCGAAAACCAAAAGCTTAGTGAAATATCGCCAAGTGGTCGGGAGATTAGGACACTATTTTAATCTGCATTCCTATTAACACCGATTCCTCCCCCCCCCCTCCAAAAAACGTGTAGGAGACCATTTTTGAACATCCAAATGTAGCCAAAAGAGAAGGTGCGCAACTAGATACCATAGACGCCCTACATAACCAATCGGGCATTTCTTCGGCATAACATTTTTGAGTTTTGAAAAATACATACGTACGCACATACAGATGTCCCCATCAAAATCGTAATAAATAACTCACGGATGTGGTAGAAATGGATTTTTCGACTGTCCGAACGTGCATAGGTACATTTGCAGCTGCGGATGGGTCAAAAACCATTCAACATTCATTCGTGGGTGAATTTCAACATTCATACGTGAAATTGACATGTAGGACTAAATTTTTTCTGAATATACTACTTTCTGTACTTCTTACAAGGAAGTAAAAAGAAAAAGCTTCAAATATCTCCAAAGGAATGATTGGTAAAGTAAAGAAGGGCTTTGAAACTCATTCAGAGCCTCAAAACCTAAAGCATAAAAGAGCGACCCCCCACTTTCTGTTGAGATGACGCAG
Source organism: Uloborus plumipes (assembly GCA_038373865.1). NCBI lineage: Eukaryota > Metazoa > Arthropoda > Arachnida > Araneae > Uloboridae > Uloborus > Uloborus plumipes. Next base: position 2,173 of record JAXGGA010011084.1, read on the forward strand.
TAATATTTCTGTAAACAGTAAGTTATATGATTGTATATGCCAGCCCTCACATGTGTGCTCTCACTACAGATCACGCAGTCTCCCCCATCCACCACTGTAAATAAGGGAGATAATTTTATCACAATTGGAGTTGAAAATGCGTGAGTTGTGGTTTTTTTTTTTTTTTTCCTGTTAAATTTTCTTACGAAGAAATGACAGCCAAAAATAGCAAAACTTATGATTAATTAATTTGAATATTTTTAATCAAAATGACCTTTTAACACAAATTCCATTTCAACAATTTACTCCTCTTAATGTTGTTGTACTGACTTTAATGTAACAAAGAAAAATACTTCAGTTTAAGAAAAAAACGTACAGTTGCATGCCTTTAAAAATAACTTAAATCCTTTGCAAATCTTAAAATGTTTTCTACAGCAAAGTTTATTTGCCCTGTAACTTTTTTAACAAATACTCACTTCTTCCAACAGTGACTTGATTCTTAAAAAAAAAAAAAAAACTTGTTTCATTGATTTCGCCATTTGCAAGCATGAGTTATTAGACCTCAGCATAAATTCCAAATCTGCAATTACTTTTTTGCAACACTCAGCAGAAAAACTCAACCGATCAGGCGAGCATGAAGTAATGAAACTTCAGTGACATAATAAATTAAAGAGTAAAAAAACTAAGAACAACTGCCCTTTTTTCATGAACGATCATTAAAAATAAAACCTGTATGTATTTAGTTTTTTTAACTCCAAGCAATTCAACGAAATTCGCATTTCCTTAAATTTCTAGTAATTCCTTAAGAAAAAAAATGCAAGAAATAAATGCATTATCTGAAAAAAACGTATAATTGTTTTGAAGCTATGAAGATTTTTTCTCACATACTCGCAAGGACTATTAAAAAAGACAGAGAGCTTATTTTTGATAGCCAAGTTACCGTTTTGCTCACGAGTTCAGCAGCATTTATATTGTTTAAGAACCACATTTTGGTAAATCTGCAGTGGCGTTGTGTTTCAGTGACATCTTTATAAGAGTATTTAAAAAAAGTTTATGAAGTATCAAAAATTAGTTACGATCCCTTGTATCACTAAAATGATTTTTCATCAACTGAAAGAAAAATTTTTCTAGAGCAAGAATTGTAAATAAACAAAACATCATACTCAAAAGCATATTTTAAATACATGTTAAGCGTTTAAGTTTCTACGGTTGAAAGCAAATAATAAAGTTTAGTTCAGTTCTGGAAAAAAAAAATGCTCGACTTTGTGCAAATGTATTCATATTTGGATAGAAAGTGGAGGAATTCTTAGATTGACACAATGCCAGTAATTACTATTGGCAACGTATGGCCATCATAGATCCATCCGACAAAACTTTGCTTTGTCGAATGTCTGTGCATTAGGGGTGCGACATCGAAGGCAAAACATCGATGTTTACAAATTATCGATGTTAGAAATTACAACATCGATGGTATTGATACATCGACCAAAAAACATCGATGTTCTCAAACATCGATGTTTTAAAACATCGATCTTTTTACAAATATTTTGCGTACATTTTTGAATACAAATCTCTAACAAATGTTTTCAAGAGGGTCAGAGAATTCATTTGGCATTGTGTCGATGCGTTAAATAAAACTTTTATTTCAAACATGTCAAAGTAAAGCCAGTAATAAAGTTTATAAACAAATATATTTATTAATTTAAGCAATACAAAAGAATAAGTACTCGACAAATACATTGAAAATACTGAATTTTGAGTCCTTAATACAAATTAATAAGAATAATTTCGCAACATGTATTGATACCTTGAATAGAACCATATTGAACCTTGAATAGAATAAAAACTGATAATAAAACATGCAAAAATTTATTCAAACTAGTTATAGAAAAAGGAAATATTTTCTATTTGAATAATACTGAAAATTAATCTACCTCGAAAATGAATCCAAGAAAAAAATATATCATAGCACTTACCGTCAGTTCAATGATGAGAAAGAGTTATTTTGTGATTATATAAAACACAAATTTGTTCCAAACAATGAACAATTATTATTAGGAGCTAGAAATGTGAATTTACGTACAATACCGCACTTAGCAAGTCAACTGAAAAAAAAAAAAAAAAACAGACCAGAGAAGGTTTTCCTGTCGCCGTTGCGGTTGAATATATGTTTATGATGTGTCAAGAAAAAATCCCTCTGTTTATTTTAAATGCATTCATTATTCGGTAAAAGAGGTATAGTTTTGGAAATTCCAGACTCACCGGCAGCAACAGATTTACATTTCTTTCTTTTTCTATGCTATTTTGCAGACATTGCGGATGAAAGACATAAATGAACTTAATTCGCATGGTAAATCATAGGAGCTCAGCTGTAGCACTTTTCAAATGTAGACGAATTTTTGCAGGTTTGACGGGAATTAAGACTTTTTGGGTTTGAAAATGAGATTCAATAAATGATAACTCAAGGGCTCCTGCACTTTTTTCTTGTCAGACATTAATTCCGGGTGCATTTCGTATGTATTAGGGTTACGACATTGGTGATGATGTTTCCGAAATTGAATGTTGTTGGGTCTATTTTTTAATGTTAAGTTTTTTCATTTTGAAGATGATGTTTTTCCCTCGATGTCACTTCTCTGTGAGAAATTTTATTACATTTTTAATACAAAATGAAAAAACATCGACATCGGAAAAAACATCGAACCCAAAGCATCGATGTTTTACAAACATCGACACCAAAGCATCGATGTTAAAAACATCGATGTTTCCAAAACATCGACATCGATGTCGCAGCCCTACTGTGCATCCATAAGCTCACAATATTTTTTACATTGAAAAAGGCGTTCCTTGTAACGCCGAAACACGTGTCTGCAATATCCCTGCGAATTTGTGCCTTTTTAACGTTGTATGTATCCTTTACATTTATGCACAAAGCTATTTATATATTTCATCCAGTTATGTGTTTTTTTGCGATTTTCGTTACGTGAAAGAGGGGTAACTGAGGAGTAGAGGTAAGATAAAAGTTATGGTTCGAAAACTTTTGCATGTAAATAAATAAATAAGTTCCTTAAACCTTAATTAAAAGTAAAATAACCATCTTCAGTCATTAATGAAATTAAAGTTCATTTATGTTCACATCAGAAATCATATATATATATTTATATATATAGAGAGAGAGGGGGGGGGAGAAATTGCTATGGATCGAAACTGCTAAGATTGTCTGTAATTTCTTCCAGTAGAAATTTTGTTGCAAATAAACCCTCACAGTTACGAGAGGACGCCCTCTTTTACTTTGATGAAAAACCGATGCAAAATGTTACGACTTGTCTTCCCAGCGTTAAACGTCACTTTGCAAAGGAAGAGTTTTATGGGAGTCATCGCTCTCTTCAACCAGCGATAAAAGTGAACATGTTTATCCCGCTTAGTCCCCGGGGATGGAGAAAAACATCTTGCTGCAAGTTTTTCCGCTATTTCTGCCTGGCAATATCAAAAGAGGCCTTCGATTTAACAGAATATTTGTGCAAAAAAGATACTGCAGAGATATTTTTAACGCAGTACAAGTGTATTTCATGAATCGAAAAATGAAAATAGGGGAAAGTGGGGTAAGATGCCTAACTATGCTGTAATTTATTCCTCCTCTCCCCCCCCCCCCCTTGGTTCAGAATGTGAATTAAAATCCTAAAAATTCAACACGCGGCTTTCTTAAACCCGTTACGTTTGATAAAAAATTTTAAACTATGACATAAAAAAACATGACTATCCACTTTTGAATTATCAGAAATATGTCACCAAAAATAAGCATTTTTTTTTCCTCATTTACCCCACCTGGGGTAGAAGGGTTGATGAATTGCTGAAAGTAAACATTAATGCAGAAAGATGTGCTTTAAAAAAGTAGTTCAAACCGTGTGAATTATTACTTAATGGCAAAACATTTCAAACAATCGAGTATGAAAAACAGACATGATAATAGACTGACTGCACATGATGCAGCAAATTTTTGTACCGAAATTCTAAATACTCAGGGTACGTCTCAAATTTCACAGATGGTTCCTGGTTTAGACACCAAATACTCTTCAGTTTTCGGCGAACAGTTGAAAGTCGCTCTGAACGCCATGGAATTTTAAAACCAAAAAAAAAAAAAAATACCGTCATTGAAATTCAGTTTTAAAACCAGTTTTTAAAATACTACAGCGAACTACCAATGCTCTCGTCATGTTGTTCACACTGCCGTTTGTCATCTTACCCCGCTCGATCATTTTCGCTTTGAGTTTGTCTGTTAGCAACTTAGCTTATCACCAAAAACCTACACCATACATAATTCTTCACATTACGACTTGTATTTTGCACTTAATAAATTGGAAGAACGAAAATATCCTACCATAGTCAAGCAACTTACGTTGTAAAATTGAAAAAATACAAACACAGGCCAAAAAAAGAAAATGCATCGTGGTGGTTACTGCTGGAAAAATGATGGGTCCCAACATCACCCCTACTTTATCACTTATCGCCTTAAGTCTTAAAAAGTGATTAGACAAATGCTGCTACACTGAAAAAAAATGTTTTTACAGTATAATACAGCACATTTTATTGTAATTTTACAGTATTAAACTCTAAAATTGTTAATTTTACAGTAATAAACTAAAATCGCTAGTTTTACGATAATAAACTAAAATTGCTGGTTTTACAGTTTATTGCTGTACATTTTACAGTTTTAAACAGGAACCTCTGCTTCCAGCATTTAACTATTGTTTTTACAGTTATATTACAGCTAATTTTATGGTAATAAACTGTAAAATCACTAACTTTATAGTAAAAAACTAAAATTGCTTGTTTTACACTTTATTACAGTGCATTTTACAGTTTTAACTGAAGTCTTGACTTTCAGTATTGTACTGTAAAAACAACAGTTTACTTTTTGCAGTGGAAATGTGAAAGAATAGTGAAATGCTAACCCCGTCATCTTACCCAATTCGTCATGTTACTCATCTGTACCTTACGCCTCAAAAATTTAACCATACTCATTTTCATATCTTCAAACATGGAAAAAATTTATAGTAATTTTTTAGTAATTAATTTAAATGTTATTTTTTCTGTTTTAACTCAAAATGTCAAACATTATAAAACTGAAAACCCAACATAGTGCACATGCGTTCTGTTCCTATCACCTTCTATTTATTCTATAGAGAGAACTAGTGGATATGCCCGGCGAGCGGGTTGAAATGCAACGTGCAAAATCCAAGAAGGTATTTTTTTGTAACAACAGTGAAATCGGAGAGCCTTAAATTGATAATTCATTGTTACTCTTAATCTTTGTTGGGAAATATACTCATATTTAAATGTATTAACTTTTATCAATTTGTATGCTTAAAGGCTTATCTCTATTACTCTATCTATTCAAAATTGGAAGAAAATGGCCCTTTTTAGGACAAAAAATTTGAATTTTGAGCTTTTAGGATTTTTTAAATATTTCAACCCCCCCCCCCCCCCCTATAAGAATTCTAGTGCATCGAGGAACCTCTGTGCGAAGTTTGATGATAATCCGAAGAAAACTGAGGATTTGTATAAGGAATAAACATACATACATACACTTCACACACTCCAGGGTCCCCCGTACCTACTACAATTCGTGGTTTAACCGAGATAGGGCCCTGAAGAGCGCTCTGTCATTTTTGAACCAGAACCAAGGGTCGAGCAAACCCTTGGCCCAGCACCCCCAGAGATATCGTTTCACTTGGAGGACTTTGTGACCACGACATTTTTAACATCCCCCAGCCACCATTAATCAAGACGGTGGATCTTTTATCGGCTGGGATCGAACCCGGGTCTCTCCGGTCACGAGTCCAACGGCTTACCGATCGGGATACCACGGCCCACATACATACATACATACATACATACACACAAACAAACATACATCCATATAGATAGATAGATAGATAGATAGATAGATAGATAGATAGATAGATAGATAGATAGATAGATAGATAGATATAATATTTTCCAAACGATACGGAAAATTGTTTTCTCAAAGCATCTATTTTAAGTTTAATTTCATCATGAAAGGCAATCTTGTCTTATATTAGCAAAATAGTGTTTACTGCGAAGAGTGTCCCGAAGTATATTAGCTCATAAAAATGCGTTTTCTCTATTACAAGAAATAAAGAAGCATTGGGGATCTATTTTTAGTTCAAAAAAAAACAAAAATACTCTTATCTTTCTTCTTAAACGGGAAAAGTAACGCTGACTTCACATATTGAATTCCGAGTCTTTTTTACAAGACTGAAGAAAAATGAGTGTTCAAGTACAGTTATTTTTGGAACTCGTCTCTTGTCATTTTACTTGAAGAAATACACTCTCATATGGCCTGTAAAGGAAACCATGGAAATATTGAAAAATTCGCAAAAAAGAATTGAGGTGAAAACTGCAGCGTTTATTCTTTTCATAACAGTACAAAAATGAAAACAATTTACAAGTTGTTTTATCTGTTCGACATTTATTTCTTTTTTTACTTAAAAGACTTGTTAATTTTTTCTTACACTTGACTTTCATAAGCATTCATAATTTCATAGAGTAATTACTCCTTTAACTACTGTAAAATAAGTCATCTTATTTTTATATCATGTATTAAAGAGCAAACAACGTTTGTCTGTTTGTTTGCAGGTTTGCTAAGACCAGATGACCCTATACTACCTACAATCTTGAAATTTATCAGAGCAATTACGTTAGACCTTAAAAATGTGAATCTCCAAGCGGGATATTTTCTTTTCTCTCTCTTTTTTTTTACATGTCTTTGTCTCAATGCAGAAAAAAAGTTTCACATAAACTTCTTAATAAGGGAGAGGAGAAATAATCTTAACGAATATTAATATTACCTATCACTCAGAAGCGCTCGTTTTTCTGCTTAAGACGTAATGTGTTCATAGTTAGTTATAACAGAAGTAATAAACATTTTAGTTAGCAAAGATCGTTGACTTATCTTAATCCACAAAGTGATTGAATTGTAATATTGTAGGAAATACACTTGAAACTTAGGTTAAATGAAGCATATGCAAAAAAACCATCGCGTCAAATATCTTCCATCCAGAACTCACTATATTATTACTTCTCTCTAAGCAGGCTTCCCGTCCGTTCTAAGTCAAACAAATAACAAACAATTGAATTTGTACCAAAAACTTCTTTTCCGTTTATACACTGCTCGACATTGAAAATGCAACACCAAGAAGGAGTGGTCAGAAATTGATGAAATTTGGTAAGAAGACAGAGACAGCATGGAACAATAAGTGATATTCATTTCAAAATAAATAAGCAAAATTTAGAGCGAGAACGGCGTCGGCTCAGTAAGAAGTAGGACCACCGCGGACAGCGATGCACGAAGAAACACGTCTAGGCATGGAGTCAATAAGCCTGCGGATGGTGTCCTGAGGGACGGCACTCCATTCCCTTTCAACCATTTGCCACAGTTCGTCCTCTGAACGAGGCAGTGGCAGGTTCTGCAAACGGCGTCCAATCACGTCCCACACATGTTCGATTGGGACAAGTCAGGAGAGTATGGTGGCCAGGAAAGCATCTGTACACCTCGTAGAGCATGTTGGCTGATTCGGGCACTGTGAGGCCGGGCGTTATCCTGTTGAAAAATTGCATTTGGCAGACCCTGAAGGTAGGGGATTGCCACCGGTCGCAGTACATTATCTACATATCGTTGGGCCGTCATAGTGCCCCGAATACGAACTAGAGGTGATACGGAATTGTATGCAATAGCGCCCCAAACCATTATGCCACGTTGTCGCGCTGTGGGGCGTTCCACAGTTACTGCCGGATTCGATCTTTCTCCACGTCGACGCCACACACGTATGCGATGACTATCGCTGGACAAACAGAAGCGGGATTCATCTGAGAACACCACGGTTTGTCATTCTGCCATCCACGTCACTCTGGTCCAGCACCATTCCAAACGTTGGAGTCTGTGCTGTGAGGTCAATGGCAGTCTTCTTAGCGGGCGCCGTGATTGCAGGCCACGTGCAACCAGTCGACGGGAAATGGTTCTGGTCGACACAGGAACATCCAGGGTACCTTGCACGTGCTGCAGAATCGACGTACAAGTGACTTGCGGGTCCGCCACAGCTTGCCGGTGAATCCGTCGATCCAAGCGGTCTGACGTCACTCTGGCTGCACCTGCACCCCTCAATGTGGCTACATTTCCTCTTTCCAACCATCTCCGACACAGCCGATGCACAGTGCTTGCATCCATGTGGGTATCAGCTGCAATTTGACGTATGGACCAACCTCCCCTTCTCAGTCCGATCACCATACCCCTTGTAAAGTCGTCTATATGCTGGAAGTGTCTTCGTTGAGGACGGCGTGGCATTTCCTCCTATCACACGTATCCTTCGAGACAAAAACCAAATTTCTCCGATAATTAGTCTGGCAGAAAAACCAACATGAACATATCCCACTTTTCAACTTCATTCTCTTATATCTTACTTCACGTGCGTCGGAGAGCTGCGCATTTCATATCATTTGCATAACTCATTGACGTGCGTCTACGGTAAAATTTGCATGAATTTCTGACCACTCCTTCTTGGTTTTGCATTTTCAATGTCGAGCAGTGTATTTCTTTTTTTTTTTTTTTTTTTTTTTCTTTTTTGAGAAATTGCGTGAAGTTTAACCACTGTAAAAGTTTAGTTTTAATTTCATCAGGCAATTTTATGATATCAATAAATAAATAACTTAACAAATTATTGCCATATAAATTAAATATTGATTTTATAATTTGATACATATTAATTCGTATAACTTTCTCACAGAAGCGTAAAATTCATTAGTATTTTTTAAGATTGTCATCTTTTCCCCTAAATTCCCGAAGTTTTAACTGTGTTAATAAATGCTTCGATGAAAAAGTCCTAACTATTGGGTCGATGGTATTGCTATTGTCGTAACTTAACGTTATATTATCTGCAAACAAATTTTATGGCCCGATAAAATGCTAGATAATAGAATCAGCAGTTTTATTGTGGTGCATAATTTTTACGCACAGTTTTATTGTTCTTTAAATAAAATATTTTGCAGCGTAAAAAAAGGGTGATGGCAAAAGATACAAAAGAATCCCCCCTCTTTTTACCTCGTAATATAAATCTATAGACGGAACATTAAAAACCCGTTTTGTATGCCGTGAAACTTTTGCAGCTCTTTTTACTGCAGAAAAGGAGCAAAACTCAGTTCTCTACTAAATCATACTTTTTCGATATAGATGCAAGATAAAATTTGAAAATGTGGTTAATATCTATGCTTTTTTTTCTCTCTTTTTCCTATATATCTTTGGTTTTTTTTTGCTTCTCAGTACTTATTTCGTTAGTGTCCCTCCCTCCCAACTGCGTTTAGAGGCGAAAAACAAAATTTGCAGTTCAGATATTAAAGAAGATAATTGCTCAACATGACTTTGTGCTGACTCACGACTTGGGTTAAAAAGGTAGTAATTTGGAATAAGATTGGGGAGTAATGGAAGATTTTTTGCTTTTTTGTTTAAATTCTTCAGTTCTCGACGGATGCGGTCGGTTGGCAAGATTCTGAAGATACATTCTCCACCTACGCTGTGACAAATTCATCTATCTGTCATGAACAAAAGCTAGTACACATCTATTAGCTCTGTTTTATGAATACGAGGAAAAAGTTCTTATAAAGATTAAAAAGTTAAAAATAATACAGTAATGTGAAAAAAAATAATCAATAAAACATTTAAATTTAGAAAATAAAAAAAAATGAAGTTAAGCAAAACTTTTACTTAAATGCTAAACAAAAATGGAAAAATTAACAATTTTTTTCTTCATGCATGCTTATTTTATGCAGAACAATGTAAAAAATGTTTAAATAGGCAGAAATCATGCAATAGCATAAACATTTGACGTGAGTAATAAAAACTAAGCGTTTAAGAATAGTAAAATAAGAATTGGTGTTTTTACAAAGCAAGCATACAAGATTGGCCACCCCTAAGAAACAAAATATAAATAAGGGACCCAAATCTCTTGATTTTGTCAGGATTATCCTGATTTTTAGGAGCCTGTTCTGATTCTATAAATGTCTTGAATTTGTTCTGAAATTAGAGTTCTTGTCCTGATTTGTCTTGACCTTTTACAAAATCTTAGATTAATAGCTAAAGTCGCAGTTTTTGACCCATAGGATGGAATATTTTGTTACTGTTTGTTAGGGCTGCGACATCGATGTCGATGTTTTGGAAACATCGATGTTTTTATAAGAACATCGATGTTTGAGGGTCGATGTTTTTCCTACATCAATGTTTTGGGTTCGATGTTGTTTTCGATGTCGATGTTTTATATCCCTTTCTTTATAGCTAAGAAAGTCAAAGAAAAATATACGATAAGCATACTTATTAAAAAGTTTTCTTTTTTTTTATCAAAAGTTGCCACTTTTTTTTTTTTTTTTTTTTTTTAATAATGTCTTTTAATTTTTACTGCTTCGCGTTGAGTGTTTTTTTTTTCTTCTTCTTTCTATGTCCTTTTTACATTTCAACAAAAGATAATAAAATATGCGACAAAAAGATTCCTCTTTCTTTAACCACTAGTTGCAATATCTACCCAATTAAAAAAAAGATTTTTTTAGAAATTAACGATGATTTACAATCAACGATTTTTAAACATGGTTTGTTTTGCATTTGATATGTTTTTCGATGATGTTTTACATTTCAGCAACAAAAATGTTTCATAAAAATATGTGACAAAAAAAAGTTACACAGGTTATCAACAGTTGCGCTATATATCTCGCTCGAAAAAAGTTCTTATAACTGACATCGTTATCTTACGGTTGATGTTTTTCTAGGAGACAAAAGATGCATTTAATTGAGTGATATAAAGAGGCTCTTGTAATGGGGAGCAATTGAATAACAACTGCTCATTAAAATGTGTAAGAAGTTCAAGAAAAAAAATTGATGTTTTGAAACATCGATGTTTTTTGGTCGATGTATCAATACCATCGATGTCTTGAAACATCGATGTTTTGCCTTCGATGTCGCACCCCTACTGTCTGTGATTAGAAGTCACGATTACGAGAAGATTAGGGAAATAATTGTAGTTCGTACTCTTTTTTTTTTTTTTTTTGTCAGTTTCAAGGATCATGTTATCAAACTTTATCTGGTATTAAACCGGCATGGTATTAAACCGGTATGGCATTAAACCGGCATGATATTAAACCGGTATGGCATTAAACCGGTATGGTATTAAACCGGTATGCAAGAAGCTATTCAACAATAAATGCCTGTTTCCGACTGTTTTTAAGTGTGATCGTTGAAGGAAAGTATTTTTTGTCGGGGTAGTATTTTAGCTTTTTTGCTTCACAACCTCGTACGTCTTGAAGATTTTCGTGTATTTCTATAGAGGTACGCGTACCGATAGTTGACAACCATAAACATAAAGACAATGCAGGTTGATCAGGAAGAGACGCTGTGTTTGAATTCAAGCAGTGTTTAGAGAACTTTTTATGTTGCAATTTCTGTTTTATACCGAATTCTAACAGAAAGTTAACCTTCAACTATACGCAGGGCCGGGATTAATGCTCAGTCTCGCGAGTCCATGGACCTGAGCACCACAATTTCCAGAGCACCAAAATAACTTGAAATTCTCCTTGTTACACTCCCACTATTTAACTTTTCACATTGCAACAGTTTTAGTCTCCATTTTAGTAGGATTATTGCAGAGTACATGGCATGACATTTTTATTGGTTTTCTTGTAAATAACAATTACTCTGAAGATATACAGATTGTCCTTTGAGGGTTGCCAACTTTTATTGAGACTTGGACGCCACTTTGGGTTGATCGGGCTCTCACTGTCTGTCAACTGGCTTATGTATTGTCCGTACGTGAAAGCCGCTCCTAGCACTCGCGAACCATTCCACTTTAAAAAGGGGTAATGGGTTGTGAGTGGGAACTTTCCGAAGTTTTCAGTTTAAAACTTTCATTATTATTGCTGTCCTTTTGACATATTCAACTAAACTATGTATTTGAAATTAACATGGTTCTACGTTGTTTGATACGGCTCAAAATGCCCCCTATTATTCTTCCCCTTGTTGTTATCTTAACTATCACCCCTATTTTGGTAAGATCAGAAAAGACCTTACGCATGCGTAAATACGCGGAAGGTTTTACCTAAAAAGATGAGACAGTATTCATTGCGCGAATCCATGACTGTTTTAACTGACTTATAATTATCAGGAAAATTTCGTACAAGTCTTTTTTTTTTTACATCTGTTGATATTTGTCTTGAGAAAATGTTATTGCATAATTCTCTCATCAGGAGGATGCGACTCAGAGCCTCGGCCATGCTGGGAGAAATGCGAAACCATGGGCGGACTTTGTGACCACTCCACTGGACTGTGTCACTGCGAAGACTCAAGTGGTCACAGACTGTCTGTGCTGATACCTGCGTCGGGCAGGTGCCCCACAGGGACTAAGGGACCACATCCGCCAGCCAATCATTCAGCACCAACGGCGGAGATTAGACTCATGTACTATCCAGGTGAGTACAAAGATTAGAATTCAAGTAAGAGCACCGAATATCGAATGCATTTTGTTTCTGTCACCAACAGTTGATGTGAGAAAGAAAAAGGTAATAAAATTCAGGATGCGGGTATTGGGATCATATCAGTTTGAAAGCTTAAAACAAAAATTTTTTGCAATGAATTTTACTTTAAAAAAAATCAGGAAAAAGTATATGTTTACATGGGATGCCTCCTATTCTTGGCAATAATAGCAATAGAAAACAAGAGTTTGCATTTCATCAATCAACTATATGCACTTCAAACAAATAATACCCTATTTTTACTTCCTTTTACGTAGTAAAGGAAGTATTGTGATAGCGAAAAAAAATCACTCAAATTTGAGTCTAAATTTTGATTTTGCTCACCCCCGAATGAATGTTCAGTAGTTTTTTCCTGTCAGCACATTCATTTGTACCTACTAACATATAAGCAGCCGAAAAATCCTTTTCAACCAGCCCCGAGTTAATTACGACGAGTTTTCTCGTGACGTCTGTATGTACGTATGTGCGTATGTACGTGCGTATGTGTGTCTCATAACTCAAAAACTATATGCCGTAGAAGCTTCTAGCTTAGTATGTAGGCTCTGAGGATGGTCTAGTTGTGCACTTCCCCTTGTGGTTGCATTCGAATGTTCCCAAGGGGGTATTTTACCCCTTTTTGGGGTGAATCAGTGTTAATTTCAATGCAGACTCAAGTGATATGAATTGGCGCGACCACTTGGCGATATGTCGCCAAGTTTTTGGTCGCCAAGTTTTTGGTCGCCAAGTGTTTGACGCCAACTTGTCGATATAGCGATATACAACTTGGCGATATACAACTTCGCGAAATTTGTCGCCAAGCTGGTGACAAATTTCGCGAGAAAATTATTTTTTTAATTTGGGTTCAACTTGGCGATATTGGCGATATTTTGCGAAAAATTCACTGAATGATATTAAAATCAGCAATATTTAGAAAATTAACCATTGTAAAATATTTTTTGCATTGTTTCGTAGCAGATTAGGGGAGTAAATATTTGAATTGTTACCTTGCTCACTCCAAGCACTTTTTTTAACATTTAAGGCAACTACTAAGAAATTTACACGTAAAAGGAAGTAGTGTGGGGTCCATACCAGATTTTGTGATTAACTACTAATTGATATGAGTCAGATGCATTTTTGGCATTTTTGACACTAAATATATACATATACCACCTGATTCTTTGAAGGCGGCCTCGCACAAAGAACACATACACACACACTATTTTCACGACACATTCCAATCTCCGCCTTCATCAGTGCATCTTTCTGTATTGTAAGATTCAGATATCTTTTTGTAGTATTTTCTTTACAATTTGCTTTGCTTAACTTAATTGTTTTCATTTTACAAAATTTTTTGCACAAAATATTTGATTTTTTTAACTCAATCCACATATTAATTTGCTAAAAGGATCACAGTCGAAACCTTCATTCGTGCAATTTTCTTCATGAAAATAATAGCACATTATCCTCAATCTCATGATTTTTATCAGTAAAAAAAATAATAGTATCAGTCTCATATGCATGAACTAATGCCTCTTTCTTTCCTTGCAGACGATAGCAAAGCTAGCTTTTGGATGTATGCTATGATATCCATAGGGACAGCATTCGTCATTTTTGTAGCCGTCACCATATACCTCATGTGGTAAGTCTTATGTAAGATTTATCATGTGAGCAAGTTTGACCAAAAAAAAAAAAACAAATAGCAATGACTTTCTTTTAAATTTCTTGTCCTATCAGGGGGACTATAAAGTAAAGTCGTTTCGTTCTTTATTTATTTGTTTAACAATTATGTTTCAAACCCTGAATGTCTGACTAGTTTTTTATTTTTCAGCAGTGCAATAAATGCCATCACGATTAAGAGTTTATTTCCGTCTAATGTGCAAATTTTCAATTCTGGACCGATAAAAGTCAAGTGGTTTTGCATCAGAATATCTGGAGATGGCATTTTGGATACCTAGACATTCAAGTTTTTTCACATAGCAACCGAAATAAAGAGCAATTAGATGGTGCACTGTCAGGCGGGTTTATTCCAGCGATTGTAAACGAAAAACAAAAGTGACTACGTCAAACCGCACTACTTAAAACGAAATCTGGGGAATTTAATAAATTGCGATGCCTTCCTTATCCACTCAACACTACACCGTTTCATTTCCCTTTATTCCGATCACAATGCAACAAAAAAAAATGTTCAAAATATCATCTCCAAACATTTTGCTCCAAAACCAACTGATTTTTATCGATCCGGAATTAAAAATTTGCACATTAGATGGAAAGAAGTTGTTAATAATGATGGTCTGATACGTTAACTCGCATTTACAGGAACTTTACCTCTTTATCAATGAAAAAAATATAAACATCAGAGTGAAAGATCTCAGAAAAGTCAAACCCAACTATTTGAATTTCTCATGTATTTTTCCATATTTAATCTAGAATAAAGTATTGAGGACTAGAAATAAATGTCTTTTTTTCACCAAGCATATAAAAAAATGACATTACTTTTCGGTCCCTCTCTAATATCTAAAAATCTATAGAACTTCAGTGTTATTTCTTCTTTTAACCACTTTTTTCCTGCACAAATGTAAACGCTTTACTGATTTTCTCTATCAATAATTTGATTTATTACTTTTCTTTTTCTCGTCACTTCACTTCTAAACTAATCAAGGGTGAATCTTTTGTTAATCCCTGATTAATTCCTTGGTGATATTAATGTTTCTGCATGGTAATTCAGTCGCATGCATATTATTATTTCTCCTCTTTCTTTTGTGCAGCTCCCCAGACCGTCGCGATTGAGTGAATCTTTGTCTTCCCACTGCGATATGCGTAAGTTACCTTCTTTTTCAAACCCTCGCCCTAATCCACATCCATTACCCCACTAATACCACACTTCACTCTCAATGATGGCCGAAATCAATACAGCGGTCCTTGATTTAGTACAAGTCGGGGGAAAATGGTTGAAGTAAAAGTTTAGCAGCCTAAAGCGATTTTATACCAGCGATAATAAATTTATCGCCTTTGTACATATACTTGAACTTACTTTTTTTTTTTCACTTCATTCCATCTATTTCCATGACACGAAAAAATATTTCTCGGATTACATTGAACGCTTTGACATTTTTCTAAAACTGTTGGCTTTTTTTTTTTTTTTTTTGGACAGATTCAATACTCCTTAGCTTTTAACTTGTGAGGTGATTTCTTTGTAGGTGGTTTGTGGTGATGTCTTGTGGTGATGTGGAGTGTATGCAGTGGCGGATCCAGAAAAAATCTACAGGGGGGGGGGCAGAAAATTACAGTTTAATTTTTAAACTGAAAACTATTAATTATTGTTAAAAATAAACAACTGTCATATGCTTATGCATTATCGTATTTTCCTCACCTTTCGGTTCCTGGTAATAATGTCATTCCATCGAGCAATCGTAGTATAGTATGGCTCTAGCAGCAGGTGTCCTTTGAAAGTGTTTATTTATTTGCGGATACCTTGCATTAGGTGAACGTTATTGGTTTGAGTTAGAATACGTACACAGCATTATCTCATTCAGCAAGTGCTGGTAAATGAATAAAAAAGAAAAACACAGAACGAATAAGGAACACACGGATAAATACGAAGAAGACTGAAGAAGTTCATTTCAAAGATTGAAATGAATTGTAATTGTAGCTTCCGAGCATGCTTCTTGGCAAATAAATTTAAGACCTCTTCGGGGTCTACTTTAATTCCTCGGGTATGTGTAGCATGCTAAGACCATTTAATCTCTCCTGACCCATGGTGGATCTTAAAAATGTCTTTATTCTTTTCAATGTGCTGAAAGATCTTTCAGCAGTGGCAGTTGTGATAGGTAAAACACAAAGAATTTTTAAAATACACTGAATGTTAGGAAACATTGCAGCAAATTTGTAAGCTGACATGGGAGTGTCGACTTTTTGTGTTTTGTCAGCCCAAAGTTCTTTTCATAAAAGTTTATATTTGAGAATGAATCACCTCGTATATTTGAGCGGCATTAATAATATCGTCATCGAGAAAATTGTTCTCAACGTAAAATTTGGGGACTACTTTCTGTAACTTTGATATATCACTATTTTGTTTCTCAAATCGGACATCTAGCTCGGAAATGAGGAAATCTAAGTAGGGCAAATATATCTTTCACCGGAAATATTCCATGGGATCAGCACGCTTTCGCTGTACAGTGGCAATTCTAGGTGTCCTGATTTCAACTCCCAATATATCCGCAATACTCTTCGTTCCGTTGAATATACTTTCAAATTTGCTTTCGGAGTTGTTCTGAATCGCACATAAAGCCGATTTTACCGCGCAACGATTAGCATTCCTTTGCTGTAATCAAGGCTGGAGCTTTGTAATTGAATGGCTAAAAAAATTTCTTAAAATCTTCAAGCACAACAGAAACTCGAACTTGCAAATTGCAGCAGATAGTGATTGAGATTTGCTTGAGGCATACGAGCTGCTGCTACTCACTTCGTCCAGAGTGCAGACAATTGCAGGCAATATTTCAAGAAAATGAAAAATACCATCGTGTCTTATTTCAACCCATCTAGTTTCGCAAATTATTTTTGCTTTCGATGATTTTTCCTCCGGTAACATTTCCCCAATTTTGGTACTCCAAAGTTGTGCTCGAGATACAGATTCTCGCAAAAGTTGTTTACACTTTTAATAATACCAACAGTGTTTCTTATATCGGGAATAGTGCTTGGTTTGTTCAACACTAAGTTCAGCTTCAACACTAAGATTAGCTCAATGAGTATAAACCAGTGGTTCTCAACCTTTTTACAGCTACCGCCCCCTTTAGGATTGAAAATTCTTTCAACGCCCCCTTAGAGAACGGGCATAAAACTTGAAGTTTAAGCAGTTTTCTTGACCGGTTTAATTTTACAATTTTGCCCAAACAGATTGTTGGAAAATGACAATAGAGCAGAAAAACTTATGATTAATGGGGTTTTTTTAATGATTTTTTTTTAAACCGAGCGTTTTAGTTTTCCTCTGAAAAGCTAGAAATTAAATGAGTTAACGATTTTTAAGGCAAATAAGAACAACACGGTTTGAAATAAAAATGCAGTTTTTAGCATTTTTGTTAGAAAACCAAAATATTTTGAAAAATACACAACGTTCAAATAGTTCCTTGACCAGTCCAATTCCAAACAATGTGCACAGTGTTGTTCTTATATACTTGCAACTATGCAATATACATCCTCTATTTTAAACGTACGGATATAAGATTTTACTGTGAAAGGGCAAACCGAAAGCCAGACCTTCTAAGTTTCTCAGGAGCAACAAAGACTTAAAACTTTGACCCATACCTGTCACCTCTAAAGATAATAAATCAAGTTTTAATTTAGAAAAAAAACTGAAATAAGTTGAATTTACAAATTTCAAGCTAATTTAATTTCAAAGAATTTCCTTTTGAGTAATTCATTGCTGTGAAGATTAAATACGATAACAAAAGTTTAAGTATACCTTTGGCGATAACAGAGTAAATATTGCGGTGACATATTGGGAGTATCCCCCAAATTTGATTTGAAAACAAAATCTTAAAAATGCAGTTTCTTTAATATTAGGTTCGTTGTGTTAAGACTTAAGTTCAGATTCCGCCCCAGGCGAAACATTTAAATTTGGTGCAATTTTAGGCAATTCATGGTAACGTTAAACTAGGGAGAAAGAGGTCCCTCATAATGATTTTTCAAAATTGAAGTTATTTTGAGTCAGAGCTATTTTTAGTGTTCTCTGAAATGGAAGTATAAAAATCGCAAATTTATACTTTTTTTTGTTGAAGTTACTGAATGGTAAAGGTTCGGGAGTTTACTCCGGAATTTTTTTCACATTGAACTCCGAAGTATACTATTGTTAGTTACATTTGGTGTTACTAGAGGGATGCTCTAACGGCAGAAAAAGTCTGTCAAGTCAATTGGCTCTCATCTAGATATTTTTAGAAACTGACCTCGTAAAAACGCAATTTTCGACTCTGTTTGGTTACGATTGGAGAAGAGGCTGGTAGTTCGAGATTCCTTCCCTTCCTCGAAAAGTTTTCAAATGGACATCAATAACTCATTTTTTGGCTATTTTAGGTAGTTACACTATGGAAGGGGGCACCCACACCTCAAAAACCTTTTTTGAAATTCAAGTGCTATTGGCAAATTTTAGGCTATCCTTCAAGACATTTGAAGAAAGATCAGGGTTCGGGAGATAACTCCGGAAAATAAATGTTAAAGCTATCCTGTGGTAATATAAAAGCAGAAGGTTTGCTGCTGCCTCCGCCCTAAACATGTCCTCACAAGCACATTTCAAAATATACTCAACGCCCCCTTACCGCCCAAAATATGTCCATCGCCCCCCTGCCGCCCAAAATGTGTTCACCGCCCCTCGCCATCTTCCCAGCGCCCACCGGGGGGGCGGTATCGCCCCCGTTGAGAACCACTGGTATAAACAGCAAGAGGTTGCATAGCTAATATTCTCGCTTGAACATCCTTTAAAAGCACCACTCATATTAGCACCGCCATCGTAGCTCTGTCCGTGTAAGAAAGCTATGTCTAGATTTGCTGCTTTCAAATTCTCTATTACTGTGTTAGATAAATTCTCCCCACTTAAGTTCGTCACTTATATGAAACCGAGGAATCCTTCTATCGATGACGTCTCTTCGTTAAAATATCGAATGCATAGTGAAAGCTGCTCTGAAATCTCTATATCAGTTGTTTCGTCGACGAGCACGCTATAAAACTGAGATAAATACTGAGAAAAATATTTTCAAAAAATGCAAAACAGATGTATCGAATCGGCACCGATAATTTGATCGGTGTTTCTTGTTTCAGTGTGGGTTTTAGGTCCTTCGAGAATATATGACAGGGGCGACACGTGCCCCCGTGCCCCCTCTCCCCCGCTGGATCTACCACTGAGTGTATGTAACCACAATGTATTTCTTGCAAAAATAAACAAATTAAAGTAGGAAATTTTCCAACGACTATCTGCGTCGCCCGGCGTTGCACGTGCCACCTCTGAACAAAAATTAGCAAAACTTAAACAAAAAATGAGAAATCCTTTGCGTTATAACGGATATGAGTTGTTAGTTCAAAAACCTTTATAAGGGCATAGCTGTTCTCCACGGTTTCACCCGCGTGAATAAGACAACAATCTATTAAAAAAACAATTTTAATTACATCACGCTATGATATGTTATATGATAAAAATACTACGCACGTGGCCCGCTAATCAGTTTCATGTTTGATTCAGATAAGAGTTCATTCAAAAATTCTCCGTATCATTACTGTTTCATATCAACCACATTTTATAACATTGGATTTCATATTAAATCATTTGGTATAAATCACTTTAAATTTGGAGAGTTTTCTCAATTTCTTCAGAATCCCTTTTTCAAACCTTATGTAAATTAAAACTAATGAAGCCTGAAAAGTTACAAATCTATCTGTACCTGGTTAGACTTTCAGTTTATCGGCGTTCAGGGGAAAGAAGAAGACATAGATAGATAGAAAGATACTCAGTTTTCAATATAAGTAGATAGATTTTTATGATATGTGTTTACATAAACACTACCATGAAACAGTACCGTAAGAGACAGAAATATAAAGGTATAGATGTAAACACTACAAATTAATTTATAGCAGAAATCCGATTCTTCTAGACTGTCAGATACCCCAGCTCACCAGAAGGTTAAAACGACGTTTTGACGATACAGGGAGAACTCTATTGCTTTAAGGTACATAAATTGCACCTTGACTGAAATAAAAATTACACAATCAATTCTCCTTTCGTCTTTTGGCCAATAAAAGTGATTTACTTACTTCATGCCGTATTTTGGGTATTGTTATACATTTAGTATGCAACTCGTACCCTAATCCTAACTATATTCCTTGAAAAATTAAGAAGTTTTATTCAGATTCACATTAAATACTGCTATGCAGGGTTGGTATTTTGTCCACTTTATCATAAAAAATCCAGGGCCGGCGGAAGAGATTAGACAAAATAAACAAAATTGGACAAAAGGAAAATTCACTGATTTTCCATATGATACAACATATAATTGTTACGGTATGATATAGAAATACTATATAATTATTTATTTATGGAAATCTTTCAAATTAACAATTTAGTAGAATCATAATTTATGAATCTTAATCACAAGCTAATAAAGCCGCAATAAAAGTTATTTACACTTTCGTGCAACATATTTTATATATATATATATATATATATTTTTAACCTTGATTTGGTTATTTATGCTGATGACGACAATGTTTTAGTTCAACTTTACTCACTCAACAAGCTCAAAACAGTTACTTGAAAGGACAGTAATTTAACTTCTTAATGTGCCTTAAGATTATTGGCCCTGAACTGGGCAGTTTAACTTCACGTGGAAAGCAAATTTGTTGTCCTCCCCCCCCCTCCCCATTCCTTTCCAACAATAACAAATTCTCTTCTTCCCATTTTCCGCTCTGTGTAACGTGTTCTCGCCTTTGTATTTGCTTTTTCCAGATAGCATAGTTTCTTGTTTTCGATTGGGAAAAAAAGTGCAGGTCTCTTTTGTAACTTACGCAATTTACAACGTATTATTAAGCCATACACCTTCTAATCCGTACCCTAGTGTATGCCAAAAAATGGTATAATTGGAACATTCCATCTGGTTGGCTCCCGTTGTTTCACGCAATCCTCGGTAGTGGCTTTGGGCCGACGAGAGTTGGCTCTTTGTTTTATAGTTAAACACAAATAAATGCATGTTGAAAAAGGAATCTTTCCTAAAATATTTGTTTCCAAAAATAATGTAGATAGTAAGGATACACCGATTAATCGGCAGTACCGATTAATCGACCGCAATTGGCCACTTTGCCGGTTATTAATAATCGGCTGAAAAATATATTTTTTTAATATTCTTCTTTGAAGTACACCTTTACTAAGAAACTATAATGAACAATTTTATTATCAGTAATAATAACCCTCACAGTTGATATAAAATTTTTAATAAATTAATTCTCCAACTTTGAATAAATACACATTGACAATGTTGCAACATTTTTCATGTGGCGACAGTTTTCTCCTTAGTAGAGTGTTTTAAGATAACCTCTTAACTTTCACAAGAATAAAAGTCTTGAATTAAATTGCTACTAATTATTTAAAAAAATAAATTAAAAGTACTCCTAAATTGGAGACAGACTCCCCCGTCGTTTTTTTTTTTTTTTGATTTTTATGTCCAATTAACATAATTAATATTGTTTTAACGTAATATTATTGATAATAATATTAAAATTGGTTCTGAGAAATTTGATAAAATATTGAAATTATTTTGTGAAAATTAGGAAAATGGAAAGAAAATCTTCTCTCGGAAATAAATTACTTACTGTTTCTAAACTCGGAATTACATAATAGAGAAAAAACAGCGATGGTAAAATTGGAAGAATTAAAAACAATCATCTTATCATTAATCGGCTCAGCCGATTAATAGGTCGATTATCAACAGCCGATTAATCGGTAATTGGTAATAGGCCAATTTGCTTATCGATGCATCCCTAGTAGATAGCATCGATACTTTAAGTTTAGTCTCGTCCTATCGAAATCTATAAGAACAAGAGATTTGAACATATTTCTGCCTTTTACCTACAAAATACTTGTTCCCTTTTATCAACCTTTGTGTGTGTATGTGCAAATGTGCATGTTTCCTCCCGAAATAATGTTCGTTTTGTTCCTCACTTTTTTTTTTTTAAACTAAACACTTTTAATACTTTTTTTTCTTTTCTTTTCAGTCGGTCTAGTCTACGTCAGAGAACAGTCAGCGTGGAAAGGCAGCCAAGCTTGCGCAGAAGGAACATTTCCAAGATGGCAAGCGAGTCAACCAACGCGGATGAGCACATCTCTCACCAATCGTACTCGCATCAAAACTAAAGACATCATTTGAATTACTATGAACTTGCATTTGACCAAGCATATCATCTCTAGTTGCCAACGTTGTTACTCCATACCATTTTGTCCATCAGTTGCATTTGCCATTCTTATAGCATTACATACATTTCTCCAAATTCTGTGTCGTCGGATCGATGTCCAGCAGAAAATAAAAACTCATCTTCTTCTGTATCAACAGACATCAGAAAAAATCATCTTCAGCTTTAAATTATTAAATACATTACTTATTAAAAATCCTAAGCAAACTTACATTTATTTCTAAACCAGAAAGTACATTTTTCTGTTCTAAAGTTTCATTTGGAATGATTGAACTGAAATTTTTTCCCCACACCATGAAAAAATAGTCGCAAAATTGTTAAACAGTAGCATTTTCAATACTATTTTTTAAATAACTGGTCTTTTCTGTTGTACTAAGCCATCTGTTACGTGCTACATGCCGTTGAAATCTCTTATTTTTTTTTCAAAACGTTGATATGCATATTGTACATATGTTTCCACTTATTAAAATTGACTTTTACTTGAAAAAACTTTCCTAACTCTGAACTAGTTGTGTACTTTCCTCATAATAATTTTGATTACCTTTCAGATTCTAATCCTACTTTGTTGCAGAAGCTTTTGCCTCCTACGCTTTGCCCTGAAGTAATGGCAAAACCAAGGCCTTATTATAAAAAAACTTCAAGAATCTTGGGCTTCCCTTCAAAATTTTCGGGGGAGGGGGTGGCAAAAATAACCAAAAACTACTTTAAAATCTCATAATTCTGCTTTTAAAAGGGAGTAATAAAACTGGTTCACTAACATTTGCCTAATTGTGTTACAATGTATTTTTATAGAAAATTAATTTTTTGAAGTGATAAATCTGATCCAACAACTAACCACTCTCATTTGCTAAGAGTTTCAGTGCAAAAAACCCTACGTAGTGTACAAAATTTCTGAATACTGGGAATCTAGGAAGGATAAATTTTAATCTAAATTTTAATCTGAGAGAAACTTCGCTCACTGGAATAACTAAAGTTACAATTGGAGGTGACCTAACAAGCAACTCGGTTGTTTTGGTTTAAAAAAAATAGATGTTCCTTTAAACGCTTAAGCGAAATCCATAATCAAACTCCTTTATTGATCCAGTAAATCCATTTTTGATCACTTTAATATGCAGCAATAGATTGAACAGATTTGAATTAATTTTTGACAGTAACTCTTCCCTTATAAAAGGAAATGCTTGAGATTTGCATCTGAAAAGCTTTGTATTAAAAAAAACTTTCAGGTGATTCTGAAGTATTAGTTGATATTAAAAACCTTTATTCATATAACTGAAACTCCATAAGATTTTTTTTTAATCAAAATTTCTCCTTCAGCTCTAAAAATGGCAAAAGTTACATCAGATATTGCTCTTTTACATTTTTCTAAGATTTGAAAACTATTGTTCATTAGATTTTTAATTAAAAAGTTTGTACAAACGATTTCTCTCAATACAACCATTTTATTCAACCCTAAAGTTTCTTTATTTTCTTAACTGTCTCTTACCACTTTTATTTGTGCTTTATTCTGAGATATTTTACCACTCAGGCTCAAACACAACCTTTTTCGACTCATCATACTCAAGGTCACAACTAAGTAAAAACTTATGAAGTGCATTATTATCAACAAAGCAAAATTCAATTATGCCTTTCAAATTCTTTACCCACCACTTGGGTGGAACCAAATTTCTACTCCTGCTCAGTTTCGCCCTCAGGAATGAGATTCCCTAAAGTGAACTTGTCATTACAATAAACCGTGATTTACACTTTTTCTCTTCCTCAGTTTTAGAAACTAATTAAAGTCCTTCAGAAAGTTTTCGCTTATACTAAACCTGCTTAAGTTTTGCCTGGATCAGAATTTATGGTTCTCTTTCTAAAACCGTTTGCTTTTAAACGAATTTAATCCTTTTTAATGAATGATTTTTCTTTAAATAATTCAACGACAAAAGCAATTGAATTCACTCGGCTCAGGTTCCATTAAGCATATTCTACATTCATACATTCTATATATTACTACCGCTGAATTTCAGAACTAAAAAAATGTGAAGATTTTCTTAAAATCAAAAACAAATCTAATCAAAGCGATAAAAAAAATTGTCTAATTGTAGCTTAAGAAAATAAGTTTCTCTGTTTATGTGCGGTATGTTCTACCCGATCAGTATCTGACCACACCTTTTTTTTTTTTTTTTTTTTTTAATATGTGTGTAAAGGGGAGGGGCGGTTAAATAATGTTTTAAGTTCTATTCTGATTACATTTAGTAAAAAATTTTTTATAAAGGAAAGAAAAGTTAACAAACTAAGCATAGTGCTTAGTGCAATGTTGAGTGGTTTAAAACGATGTGAATGCTTCAAATCCTCAACTTTAGTTATTATTAAAAATGAATTTTTTTTTTCGCCATTTCCATTACCAAGATTCCGCAATATCATTAGTAAGACCCCTCATGGTCTTAATATCGAATGAGAAAACAGGTCCAGGGTCAGTCATGCTGCAAGGATATCAAACTTCACAATTTCTGTTATTATGCATGCCTTCAAATTGAACCTTCCTTTTAATTAAAAATATTTCTCGAAAAAAAATAGAATGGACTTCAGAACTCCAATCGGAAATTGCTCTAAGAAGTAAAAACTAATTTTATTCTTTGAACACCATCGATACTACTTTTAAACGTAAGTTTTGAAGTCGGGGAAAAAACACAAAATAGAATGATACGAAACTGCAATTCAACTATAAATATAAATTTTAAGGGATCCAGGTTCTTTGATCGCATTCGCATACATTACATTGACAACCACATATTTATATAATGGTAATGCTACAAATATTCTGTTCTTAATTTTCAATGATTTCTCTGAAAAATGTTAGCAAAATATTGTTTGACATCATTTTACCTTTTACACCGACTTCAAAAATTATGTTCAAAAGCCGTATCGATGGTGTTCAAAGAGTAAAATTATTTATTCCTTTTTAGAGCAATTGCCTTTTGAAGTTCTGAAGTCGGTTCATTTTTTTTTTTTTTTTTCAAAAATATTTCATTTTATTCTTTTCAGTGTGAATGTACTGCTGAAATAAGGTAATGATTCCATTACGACACTTCACCTAATTTTCTTAAGTAAATGCTCCATAAAATATAGGGTCACCCGGGGCAATTCCTGGTCAGCAAGTTTCTGGGGTAATTTCTGGTCACAGTCCTTTTTATGTCTTAATAATCCTTCAGCATAATGAAAAAAATCACAGAGGTACTCTGAACTATCTTCATTGTAATTCATTACTTAATTATGAGTTGACTGTGTATTTAGTTTGAAAAAAAAATATTTTTAAAATCGCTTGTTAAATTTTGTAAAACAAGATTGGCCTTAGTTTTGATACATTTTTACAAAGATCGTGATCAAACTCAAACTTCTGAATATTTTTCTTTTTCTCTTTTTGGTTGAATTGGGTACTATGTCAGTTACTGAAAAATAGTTTTGGATTTACCATTATTGTTTTGAATAATTAGCAGGAAGGTTCCAAATAATGCCCCTGGTTACTGGGGTAATTCTTGGTCAGTGGGGCAATTCCTGGTCAGTCCTTTTTTTAATATTTATGAACTATTATTTCGCCTATTATTGACATATGTCATTGATTTAAACTATATGTAACTCTGTGAGCCTTAACTGCAAAGTTAACTGTAACCGCAATGTAACATTCTTATCTGTTAATGATAAGTATACAATATACTGAATTTTTCTTTGTTAAATTTCATTCAATTAGTTTATAAATTTTAATAAGTATTCTTAATTATACTAAGAAAAATGCTTAACTGTAACTGCATTGTACTATTCACTTAACTGTTCACCTTAACCTGTTCATAACAGACAGAAGCATGTGCTCAGTGTGTGTGTTGCATGTGCACCATATTTTTTATGGACCTATTTATTTGGTAGGTGAAGATTCATTCACAACAGATATAAAAGCTGTAGCTATTGCAAACAAAGTGTACAAAAAGTATTTTGGCTAAGTTTTACAAAGTAAAGATATTATGCTGAAAAAAATTGCATTCTTCCTTAAAAAACTAAATACAGTGTTTAATTAGCTATATATATAAATAAATTCTTTATTTAATTAGTTTAATAACTTGTATTAATAATATGCTTACAAAATGTATGTATTTGCATCAATCATGTGAGTGACCAATAATTGCCCCTTAAGTGGCCAGGAATTACCCCATCTCTGGGGTAATTCCTGGTCACTAATTAACGACAATTATTCAAATTCATTATGTATTGTTGATAGCATGAATATTTTATTCGATGGACATCCCAATGTTCTTCCTCCATACCAAAATTTGTAACTCTAACTTAGATAGATTTTGTGATAATTGGATGTTAATGCCTTTTGACCAGGAATTACCCCAGGTGACCCTACAATGTAAAAGAAAAAGAAACCATCAACGAGTCTAAAATTTTAAACGTTTAACACTAAAAACTAATCCTTGTTGTTCCCTGGCATTTATTTGTGTGTTAGTTTAGTCAAAGTCATTTAAATATTAACGGATTTTCAACTAATTTATATTTCAAAACAATACGAGTTACTCGCAATAGAAGTACTATGTACGCGGCACGTTATCTGTTATCAGCATTAAATGAAGATAAAAACACCATAGAAATGAATTTCATTATGGGCAATTCATTTTGAACTAAGGCGAAACACATAAAAATGAAAGTCGTATGAATTAAAATCCACGCTAGTTTTCTAGGGTCTTGGAGTGTATAGCATACTAAAAAGTAAAAAAAAAGTGCTTAATGTTCACATTTTGTGAAGAACTGTGCTTGTATGTGAACATCGTAAAAAAATATATATATAAACGGAGTAATTTGACCTTATTTCAATCTCTGATAGATAAAAAGCTAATGAGGTAAGAGGAATTACCGATTGGTTTTACATTATACTAATATTTGAACTAAATTAAAAAGGATACTAAAATATCTTTACGCATTATTAATTAATTAAATGCCTTAGTTGAAAATTCCATTAAATTTTGATACGTCTGTTACACAAATTCGTCATTTTTTCACTTTCTGAAAAAATTTCTTATTGGATTTAATTCTTCTACTCAATTTTCTAACTTCATAGACATCCGATTGATATAGTAACTTTTCAGAAAAAAAATTTACATTAAAGGGCTTTTTTTTCCGTAACAGACGTAGCATTTTTCCATCCGTAACGGACTTCTTACATTCAGTAACAGACGTATTTTACTTAATGAGATCCTTACCTGTCAAACTCTTGTTACTATATATACTTGTATGTCAGATTAGGGTGATTCAAAAAAAATTTTTTTTGTGAATTTCTCTGGTCTTACCCCGCAGTTTTTTTACACTATTCATGAATGTGATGTATGTGAAACTTTAGCTCAATTGAATAATATTTAGAGGTCGCTCAACGCGATCGAATTCTGTTAAAAATTAGCAATTTCGAGAGTTGGAGTATATATAGCTTCATTACCCGAAATAATATTATTCTTCATATAAAATGGAATAACTCAAAACGTTAGTTTACTCTGCTAAGTAATTAGTCAATAAAATAATAGCTCAAAGTGAGTTGTAACGATTACCCCCCCCCCCCCCGCTCCAAAGCTGCATTATCTCTTACCTGAGTTTGGGTAGAAAATGCAGCTGCAAGCTCGGGCTGTGGTTTCTGTTTTCTTTTCGGTTGTTTGAGGTGTATGAGTTTATTTCGCTAAAACACCTAGCATCCACTCTAGACAGGGCCAAGTATAAGTGACAGAAAGCCACTTTGATAGTAGCTGCTACAGTACAAAGTATGGGTCAAAATGGGGAGGATTTGACAACGTCCATAAAACGGTAAATGCAAACTATTCGCTCTGAATTGGCCGTTAACTTACAAAAGTGGTTTAAATCTAGGACTTCCTTTGATAGTTCACTGGAACGAAACACTTATGCATATTGGGAAAATGAAGGATGATTGGCGGGTTTCATACCAGTATTAGTATCAGGAACACAAGCATTGATGATTTACTTCTGGGTTCTAGTAAGTTAGTCAGGCATTGGAATTGCTACGGAAAATGCTGCTATACGATAACCAATTAGATAAATGGGAACTTACTGAGCTCGTACGTGGTATGTGTTTCAATACGACATGCATTGCCGGTACTAAAGTTGGAGCATGTTTGAACTTGGGGAAAAAAACTAGAGAAGCAACTTTTATATTGTGCTTTCCGCCATTATATTTTAGACATTGTGTTTTCTGTGGTATTACAACCGAAATCTATTCTACTCTTGGTCTCTCGGTATTTTAACCGATAAACCAAGAAATAGGTAGAATTGGGGTATTTGCGTGCAATGTCAGATGCGACGTTCACGCAATTGCGTGGAACCATCCACTGTCATTGGATCTACAATACTGCTTTTTAAGCGGTTTTAGCAATCATAGCCCAGAATAAAACATTCTAATTTTAAACCTGGAGTGAGGAATGATGAGGTTGAGGAGTTCGTAGCACATTCAGAGCAACGTGCAACTAGTAATGGAAATTGCGCAAAGTTAACTTCTGATGACCCATGTAAAAGAAGTGTCCAAGGAAGATACTAGAGCTGAGTGCGATTTTCTTGAGCAGAGCACCTTCTCTTGGTGTATGTTTTCGTGTCCCAGGAGTGATTCCTCGTGTTATATCTGTGTTAAAGATTCTTTATGCTTCAAGTTATGGATATTTCTCAACCAGTTCTAACTTGCAGCTGGACAAACAAAAGGTATTCGTAACATATGAATGTGATTTCTTTCACATTCTTATCGTTAATGGGAAAGAATATCTAAGAGCTGGGTTCCCAGCAACCCTTTTTGTGCAAGCACTAAGAAATGATTTGGAATATTTTTAGCGTCCTTATTCATGTAAAGAAGAAACTCAAAATATATCAGCTGTTTGATCCTGAGCATTCGAATCTTTAAGATAGCTACCAACAAGGCTTTATACTACCAAAGAAACTGAGGATTGTAAACGACAATACGGAGCGTGGCATGGCCCTTATTGAAGCATTTATTAAGACTATCACTAACGACGAAAAACAAAGACAGTGTCTTCTTCAAGTGATACAGGAACACAGAAAAAAAAGTAACCTTAAAAAGTATTGCTAGAATTAATGAGCGAATTACTATATATTTAATGTGTTTAAATTTGTTTTTTATATTTTTTCCGTATTTGATTAGTTTTCATACTTTTCTGCATTTCATTGGTTTTTCAGATATATAATTCATTTTGCGATTGCACTCTTTTTTTCTTCGGAGATATAAAAAAGCAATAAAGTAACTTTATTGTTATTATTATTTACGTTCGCATTTGTGCCACTATCACAAAATTTGAAGTACTCCTAAATGTAAATATAGTTTACTAAAATTTTGGGCGAACAATTCAGTGTATATAAAGGGCCTAAATAAGACGGTAAGACGAATAAAAATACAAAGGCTACTTTTTTCTATAGATATCATTTACGATCACGTTTTTGTCAATATCACGAAATTTCAAGGCGTTTGGGCGACCTCTAAATGTTAATATATTTTGCCAAAATTTTGCACAAATAATCAGTGTATGTAGTGGCACAAAATAAGAGGGTAAGTTGCACAAAAATACAAAGGCTACTTTTTTCTATAGATATCATTTACGATCACGTTTTTGTCAATATCACGAAATTTCAAGGTGTTTGAGCGACCTCTAAATATTAATATATTTTGCCAAAATTTTGCACAAATAATCAGTGTATATAGTGGCACAAAATAAGAGGGTAAGACGCACAAAAATACAAAGGCTACTTTTTTCTATAGATATGATTTACGATCACGTTTTTGTCAATATCACGAAATTTCAAGGCGTTTGAGCGACTTCTAAATATTAATATATTTTGCCAAAATTTTGCACAAATAATCAGTGTATATAGTGGCACAAAATAAGAGGGTAAGACGCACAAAAATACAAAGTTTATTTTTTTCCATACATTTCTGAATCACCCTAATGTCAGATACATAAAATTGTAGACTTTGTTTCAAAAGGTTTGCAATCTGTTAAAATTACATTCCCCGAGAAACCACGAACTGTTGTAGATATAAATGTATGAATATCAATTGTTCTAAATGTACACATTCTCTAACTTTTGAGCGTGAGTTTTATGAATCTGCTATGAATGAAGAATGAATGAATGTGTTCCATAAATTCTGCAGGAAGGAAATATCTAGGAGCAAATAAAATTGTATGAGTCAAAGAAAACTAGAGAAAACATTCACTTTAGAAAAATAATGCTTAAAGGCACGTAGTGTTAGATGGCAGTGGCAGTAATATCCTAAAAAAGTTATTTCCCACATTTTTTTCCCAAATGTGTTAAAAGATTCTTGTGTTAAAAGATTCTTGTGTTAAAAGATTAAGTTAAGAAGGATTCTACGAGATCCACAAGAGCTTTGGTTCAAACTAAGTTTTCAGAAAATTGCATTATTGCATACCAGGAGGAAGTGAAAGTGCTCATTGGACAAATGGAATGTATGATGGAAGGCCCAAAACCATAAGGTCCACGAACAGAAGATCCACGTCCAAAAGGTCCTGTTGGATCTTATGTTCCTTGGACCTTATGGCCATTGGACCTTCTGTCTGGCGGACCTTGTGTCTCGTGGACCTTCAATCCCGCGGATCTTTCGGGCGTGGATCTTCTGTTCGTGGACGTTTCGGTTTTGGACCTTCTAGCCGGATCCCGGACAAATGATCAGGTTCCAAATTTTTCGTCTCTATCTTGCATCAAAATATAGGAAAATCATGTGCGATATGTTCACACTACATGCAGCATGATAAATGTATAGTACATATTTTCCTACAAAAAGTCTTTAATATTTTTGAGCATTTGTGTCCAGCTGTCTTATCTACTTCTGTCGACAAGGATCCGTTGTAAGGAATTGGTGGTTAACTGAAACACCTAGCTTTTGTTGAAACAAAAGCACGTAGTCGTATCGTAAATAACGTCAAAAGTTTAGACAAATGTGTAAACACTGCAAGCAGGAAGATAGCAGTCATCTTTATTCCAAAATGTTGCGCTCTTGCAACAGTGGATAAACTTGAATGAAGATAGTTTGATACCTATGAAATGCCTTCTACTCATTTAGTGCATTGCAATAAGATTGCAGGCAAGTATTGCATGAAATATTCGGTTATGTAAAACAACCAACAAATGATAAAATTCAACGTAAAAGCTAGAATATCGGATGCTATACAAACTGAATTAGAGCTCATACGGAGCAATTAATATTTTATGAGCAATCCAAACCCTTCAGGCGTACAAGTGAGCTTTTCACCAACAGTAAAAACGAAATACGTAGTAGTATTGTGCTTCCAAAAAATTCATTAGACAAAAAGGAGACATGACTTAATCCAGCATAACTTGCATCGAGCTGCAAGTAATTTATACTACTAAATATACTTATTTAAAAAAGTTCCACTCTTGGTATTTATTTAAAATAAGCTGTAATAACAATCTGAAGGCTTTAGAACAAAATTTAAGTTCTTTAAACTGAAATAATTCAGAACTGATACGTCCGTTAGGACACAGGCTCACATAAAT
Organism: Uloborus plumipes; assembly: GCA_038373865.1. Taxonomy (NCBI): domain Eukaryota; kingdom Metazoa; phylum Arthropoda; class Arachnida; order Araneae; family Uloboridae; genus Uloborus; species Uloborus plumipes. The sequence continues at coordinate 34,219 of JAXGGA010011084.1, forward strand.
GGGCAATTTACACCTCTTTTTTTTTTTATTAATTTATCAAAATATTGTAAAGCCACATGTTATTATCCCACTCTGATCGATTGAAATGAATTGCAAGTAAATTTTTTACATGTATAGTTTCAGAAATTTTTGAGGTGTTCCTGACGGGCAAAAAACTCCTCTCATTTGTGAGATACGTTTGTTATGGAGTAAAAAAATTATAAAAAATATTTTTTTTGAAAAATTGCAAAATTTAATTGTATAATATATAAGTAGAGTACATTTACTTTATAAAGGTGCATCCGATTAAACAAGGATTTTGAATGTTTGGGGTTTTTGGAGGGGTGTTAAAGCTTCAAATGATACGTCTGTTTCGGTGGAATTGCACTTATGTGCTCTAGAGAAACCTTCATTCCAAATTGTTATTGCGACAACTATGATTACAATTACTACTACACTAGGTGGCCAAAAGTATCCGGACACTTTCAAAAATTCACATTCTTACATATAGCTCGAGAAATAAGTGATCAATTGTTCTTTAACTTTAGTCATACAAAATATAGACTTCACCGAACATTTCCAAGTTGAAATTGAATTACCCTTGCATTTGGGGGACGACAAGAAGGGGGTTGAAAGAAAAACAGCTCTTTGACCATAACTCTTCGAAAATAGCTCGGAATAAGCTATCAATTTCAGTAATTAATTAGCATACTATGTATAATTACTGTACAAATTTTTATGAACGAACCACTCTTACTTCTGAAGATATGAAACATTTTTGAAAAAACGGCAATTTTATTTGAAGGGTTTTTGCTCATAACACGCAGAGTTTTTGATCAAACCTTATCACAACTTCAGGAAAGATGACAAAATACAAGAGAAAGAACATACTAAAGCGGTAAATAAAAATATTAAAAATTCGATGAGATATGAATGTTAAAAGGAAATAATTTTTCACGGCGCATGCGCGAACGACAGAAATTTATAACTACAAAAATATTGTAGCCTGATTTATACTGCATCTTATAAAAAAAGTTCCAGTTGAATATCATGAAAAATGAAAAAGATATCAGCGATCTAGTGAGCTGTATTTCATTTAGTCGCAGACAATACATAAATAGTGAGGGGTTGTCCACAAATAGTGTGGTGACAATCGATCTTTTTTTTTCAATGTTAAAATACAGTTTGAAAATTTATATTCGGCATAGAAGTCACATTTCGTCTGTTCGGCCAAAAAGACCTTATACGTACGTTTCCAAAAGTATCCGGCCACCCTCTGAAACGTTGGCTTTGAAAGACGACGCAATAACCTTTAATTTAAAAATAGCTCTTTGTGGACAGACCCTCACTATTTATGTATTGCCTGCGAATGAATGAAATACAGCTCACTAGATCGCTGATATCTTTTTCATTTTTCATGATATTCAACTGGAACTTTTTTTATAAGATGCAGTATAAATCAGGCTACAATATTTTTGTAGTTATAAATGTCTGTCGTTCGCGCATGCGCCGTGAAAAATTATTTCCTTTTAACGTTCATATCTCATCGAATTTTTAATATTTTTATTTACGGTTTTAGTATGTTCTTTCTCTTGTATTTTGTCATCTTTCCTGAAGTTGTGATAAGGTTTGATCAAAAACTCTGCGTGTTATGAGCAAAAACCCTTCAAATAAAATTGCCGTTTTTTCAAAAATATTTCATATCTTCAGAAGTAAGAGTGGTACGTTCACAAAAATTTGTACAGTAATTATACATAGTATGCTAATTAATTACTGAAATTGATAGCTTATTCCGAGCTATTTTCGAAGAGTTATGGTCAAAAAGCGGTTTTTCTTTCAACCCCCTTCTTGTCGTCCCCCAAATGCAAGGGTAATTTAATTTCAACTTGGAAATGTTCGGTGAAGCCTATATTTTGTATGACTAAAGTTAAAGAACAATTGATCACTTATTTCTCGAGCTATATGTAAAAATGTGAATTTTTGAAAGTGTCCGGATACTTTTGGCCACCTAGTGTATTTCCCTCGATTTCTGCAGGATCTCGTATCAAACCCGGATCATAAGACCATGGGACCAACTGGAAGATATACACTTTCAAACAAAAAAAAAGAATTTCTGAAATCGGTTCAGGCGTCTTTGAGTAATCAATAAGCACGTATAAAAATGTGATCTCTGTCAAATTGTTTTATCTCTTCCATCGTTGAAGTCGGTTAAAAAGTAAGTGCTGATTTTAAACAATCATAACTACATGAAAAGTAACGTATACTGAGGTCACTTGCCCTCTTTCAATTTGGGTCCTTCCCTTACTGAGAAATCATTGCCCCTCATATACACACACGCACACACACCCTCAATGTAAACATATGAAATAGGTCCCCCGATTCATCTTTCTTATAATTTGTACAAGATCCTTTGAAAGATGCAAAGTAATTTGAGTTTCAACACACATATTTAAGCTAATGCGGGATAATTTTAATAGTTTAAACTAATTTTATTTAATGAGAAGCGACTAATGAATCGATGTTGGCATATAAATAAAAAAAAAGAATTAGCTGCAAGACATAAGACAAGTAGATTAATTGAAAATCGAACGCCAACGCATAAACTCACGTATCAAGTAAAACAACGTTGCGAAACAATGTGCGATGAAAATTGTTTTTATGGATTGTTTAAGAAATTTCTGCTCCTACAAATAAATAGTCCGTGCTCATATTCTATATATGACAGTGAGATAAACTTCGGCAAGGCACTTAGCAATTTACGTCTTATTACATTTTGTCTTTCGTAATAGAAAGAGTAGTAATTTTTCTCGAACTAGAAATGAAAAAGAAACAACACCTAGGGACTTGGCGCCCAAAGGAATTTTTCTACAAAAGCTAGTTGAGAAGAAACGAAAAATAATAACCTGAATAATTAATCCTGTTCACATCAATTAAAAGGATAATTAGTCAATCATTTAAGGTAATGTTAATTTGCTCCCTGTTTTTTATCTTTATTTCGTGACAATTTTTATTTATTTTATTTTCACTTTGATTTCATTGACATTAATTCATTTAGGTTATGTATTAGTTCACTGGGTAGAATCAAAAAGATGTTCTTGCCTTCTGCTTGGCTAATTCTTATAAACACGTGTCTTTTAATTTACCTTAAGAACACTTTTCTTTTCCTTCTCAAAGTTCAAAAGAACGAAAACCATTCTTTTCAATAAGATGAGAGTGCTATATCATCATGGAAGGAAAGTTGTACCCTCAATGTACAACAAAGTTTTATAATATAAATTTAAACAGAATAACTTCCTACACGCTTACATGATTACATACACCTTTTTACATTTTCAGTCTTAATAAGCCCATGCTTAGGATATTTTTAAAATTCAACTTTCATAAAATATTCATCTTGTACTTTCAATTTTGATTAAATGTTCTATTTTAAGGAGGAGCCATAATTATTTACCTCAGGACAAGTTATAAATGTGTAGTGTGTACGTATGTTCCTCTAAAAATATCCCCCCCCCCTCCACCCCAAAAAACTTGCAGCACGTAACGTTTTTCATTTTTTTTTTTTTTTCATAGTAAGCACAACAATAAATAATATGCAATGCACCACCAACTCGTTTGAGACACCTTATTATAATGTTATAGGTTTATTTCACAACTGAATAATGAAAAAATAACATAAGATAGAAATGTCACAATTTATACCTCTTTGTTGTTGTTGTTACTAATCTCAGACCGGTAATAGTGTAGCTTTGAAGAGATGGCACTTGACTCCACCTTTTTTCAGTATTGTCCAATTTCATGAAGAGATGATACGCAGAGGAAAATTGTGAAGACTGTTATTCGCAATTCTGGTATTGGTTGTTGAACTTCAATACGTCACCCAATTTAAGATATTTGCCAAAGAGTTAAAACATCAACAAACTTCAACCAGCACACAAACGATAAATTAAAAACTAAATTCGATCTCTCAAGTTATTTACTTTTTTTTTTTTTTTTTTTGCCCTCATATGTTCAAAGAATTATTTCCTCTTTTATAAAAAGCTGTCATATCGCCAAAATGTCGCTAAACTCATAAGCATGTTACGCGCCAATTTCTCCTTTCTCGACCTATTTTTAACTCACTCCTGACGCAACAAAGAAGGTACTTATAAGTTTGACGTGTCTGTGTGTGTATCTGTCTGCGACACTATAGCTCCAAAACGGATGGCCGATTTTGAAAAAAAAAAATTCATTTGAAAATTGAAGTGATCGAGACGATTCTTAGCTAAGTCGTGTCTTCGCAGGACATTAATTGACAAAAACTTTTAAAACATTTTTCGCGATTTTTTAAATGTTAACATATTTGAATATTCATAATAATAGACCAAAAGAAAGAAAGAAAATTTCTTCGAGTGATAAGATGTTTTTGAACTTCTATGAAAAATAGAACTCGAATTATAAGGGTTTTTTTAGAAAAAGCGGCTAGGGCTTAAATTTTCGCGATTGGAAACCGATGTCATTGTTGGTTTACGAGGAAAGAAAACTCATTGATTTAAAATGTTAATCTGTTGCCAGTTTCTATTTGTTAACAGTTAAAATACTTGTGATTGATTTTCCCTCTTTATTCTGTTTTTGTGACTAGCAAATTTTCCTAGTAAGAATTATCTTTAATTTTCCATGTTTACCATAGCCTCTCGAAACAATTTAATATTTTAATATTTAAAATACTAGTGAAGTTCGTTTTAATGTGATATCAGCAATAACGGAACAAAGAAAAGCAAAGATCAACTCCAAATACACAATTATACATGTACATTTACGAAACGAGAAACGAAACACCATAAAATATATCAGCAAAATTCTTACTGCTAAAAATTTTGGAGCAGCAAAAAATTGCATACATAAAATGGCATCTTTTCTCAAGACATCCGTATACCCACTTATTTTTACTGTTGAAAAGGGATTCCTTAAAAACCCGAAGTACGTGACTGCAATTCCTTCAAAATTTGCTTTTTTACGTTGTTGATTTTAAATTTACATTTTGGGACAAAAGTTTTTTTGATTTCAAATGGAAAGGCGGTTTAAATTCTATCTAATTTGCTTAATATTAACCATTAAAGCAACATTATTATAGAATAACATTCCACTTTCGTTCCATGTCAGTGAACTTAGGCATTTTGTTAAATTTAACATTGTTGAATATGTACAAAGAGATGGCGTATTTTTGAGAAAAAAAAGTGAACTTAGGTAAAACTTTTAATTAAAATCGAAACGAAAGCAGTACAAATCGAATTTAAAAAAAAATACTTTGCGTTTCACGGCACTATGTTCGACACTAATTTTTACCTCAATTTAACAAAAACCGTCGAATTATCTTGATTCCACTCTGTTTGAACTGACATAATTCTAATTTTATTACCAATAAAGATAAAAAACATAATTCGGATAAAAGTTGTATACTCATCAAAATTTTTTAATGAAATCATGAATAGAACTATAATCATAAAATTTATTAAATTCCAAGTTTAATTCAAATGCTCACAGTCGTTACCAACTCCAGTTTTCTTCAACGATAAATGTTAATAAACATTTAATTATGTTTCTCAAGCTGTTGCTTTAATTCCTCGCACTACAATCTTGATTAATTAAGTTTTATTGAATTAGATTTGCTTCTAAATAAATTATGTAGAATATTAAACTTTAAATCACAATCAATGAACGCATTTCGACTGACTTAGCTCGACGAATTAGGTGCTGGAAACAATAGCTTGTTTATTAGCAATTAATGTTGAATGTTTCTCTCTAAATATTTAATTGCCGAAATAACCTCAATCATAATTCATTTCATTAAATTACGGTTCATAAAATATAATTTGGTTCGTTCTGTTTCGTTCACTTAAATATATAACGTGTGACGGCATGCTTAAATATAGAGCTAAGTAATGATTTATCAAGGTAAATTACACTGAAGTGACAAAAGTCATGGGATACCTCTTAATATCGTGTCGGCCCTCCTTTTGCCCGGCGAAGTGCAACAACTCGACGTGGCATGGACTCAACAAGTCGTTGGAAGTCTTCTGCAGGAATATTGAGCCATGCTGTCTCGATAGACGTCCATAATTGTGAAAGCGTTGATGGGGCAGGATTTTGGGCACGAACAGACCTCTCGATGGTGTCCCATAAATGCTCAATGGGATTCATGTCGGGCGATCTAGGTGGCCAAATCATTCGTTGGAATTGTCCAGAATTTTCTTCAAACCAATTGCGAACAGTTGTGGCCCGGTGACATGGCGCATTGTCATCCATAAAAATCCCATCGTTGTTTGGGTACATGAAGTCCATGAATGGCTGCAAGTGATCTCCAAGTAGCTGCACATAAGCATTTCCAGTCAATGTTCGGTCCAGTCGCACTAGAGGACCAAGTCCATGCCATGAAAAAACAGCCCACACCATTACGGAGCCACCACCAGCTTGAACAGTGCCTTGCTGACAGTTTGGGTCCATGGCTTCGTGGGGTCTGCGCCACACTCGAACCCTACCATCGGCTCTTACCAGCTGAAATCGTGACTCATCGGACCAGGCCACGGTTTTCCATTCATCTAGGGACCAACCGATATGCTCACGTGCCCACGAGAGTCGCTGCAAGCGATGTCGTTCTGTCAGTAAAGGCACTCGAGTCGGTCTTCTGCTGGAATAGCCCAAGAAATCCAAATTTCTCCGCACAGTTCTAGCAGACACGTCCATTGTACGTCCCACATTGATTTCTACGGTATTTGACGCAGTGTTGCTTGTCTGTTAGAATTTACGACTCTTTGCAGACGTCGCCGGTCTCGATCTTTAAGTGCAGGCGGTCGACCACTGCGCTGTCCATGGTGGGATGTTATGCCTGAAATTTCATACTCTCGGCACACTCTTGACACAGTGGATCTGGGAATGTTGAATTCTCTAACGATTTCCGAAATGGCATGACCCATGCGTCTAGCTCCAACTAACATTCCGCGTTCAAAGTCTGTTAATTCACGTCGTGCGGTCATCATCACGTTAAAACCTCTTCACATGAATAACTTGAACAGAAATGAAAGCTCTGTAAAAGCACTGCGCATTTATACCTGTTCTATGCGATGCTACTGCCATCTGAAAATTTGCATATTGCTATCCCATGACTTTTGTCACTTCAGTGTAAACTTCGTTTTTATGGCTGTTGCAGTGGTGTGAACACAGTCGCCAACTATCAATAAACACTTTCAACCAGTAAAAAACACGCAGTTTTCTAGTTGTTATCTTTTTTGAGTTGTATAGAAGGAAGTGGCTGCGCTGCGAACTATTTAAAAAAACTTTTGTGAAACATTTTTTTATATATAATCACAAGTTGTATACACGGAGGTTGTATATTGTTCCTTCACGAGAGAATTGGTTGGTTCACCAAACTTTATTTTGAGTTACATGAAGGAGAATAAATATTGTAAGCCGGGGGTTCCCAAAGTAATGTGTAAGAAGCGGCGAGAGCTGCTACTTGTCATTCATATACACAGAAGAAAATTTTGTTATTTGTGTACTCAGACTAATGTACTAAAAAGACTGCATGCTTATTTTTAACTTTTTTTTTCTTAAAATGGCTATCAAGAAAGGTTACACTCACATCAATGCCAGGATGTTTGACCCAGGTCAGACCTAACCCTTTAGTTTAATTTGATGCTGTTTCATATTTTAAACATCTTTTAATTAGTTTTAATTGGAAATGTTTTTAGTTTATGTTAAAGCTTTTTTTTTTTTTTTTTTTGCTCTTTACTTACATTTGAAAAATTATAGATATCCATTTAAAACACTTCCAGTTAGTACGTTATTCTAATCACTCTAAACTCAGAAAAAAATTAGTTTTCCTAATTCGTTAGTAAACTTTTTAAGATGTGTAACCCAGCTTATGAAATTTGAATGATAAGTTAGTTTGTGTTTCATTGCAGCTGAAGTCCATATTTTTAATATTAAAACCATCAAAATAAAAGACTTAGAAAAGGCAAAGATGGTTGAAAACGTACCAAGCCGAGAATTTTGACACATACCTTGTCAAAGTTGAACTTAAAAACATGCACAATACAAAAAATATTAAGAAAACTTCAATAATATTTTTAAGAAGGGCAAGAAACAAACAAGAAAGCATATACATCCAAACCACGTTAGTCCGAACACGCTTAACGAATCAAAGCTAAGAAGATCTACATTTGCGACCCCCGTCCAAATGTCGATCATTTCTTTTTTTATCCCCCGGATAAAACGAACTACGGTTAAAGTACGTTTCATCGAAGACTTCTACAAAAGGCGCACATAAGATTGTTTCCTGGAAGGGGCTCAGTGGCTTTCCTTCGGAAAGTTTTCGAGTTTGAAGTCCTAAAAAAACTGCACTCGTTTTAGGTGAAATTAGAAAGGGGGTTCTTTGCAAATTTCCAAAAATCAAATCCAAAAAACGCATTTCAAGGAGTTTGGTTCAATCAAGAGAGTTCATCTTGAGGCTTCTGTAAGGGGCTTAAGCCCCTTGGTTCCAACCGTGGGTGGGCCATTGATCTCCTGTTTTGAAATTGGAAACCCAACGAATAAGGTCCTATTGCAATTTGTGATTGCGAAAAGCTTCAATTGAGTTCATTACGTCAAAATTCAAATGAATACCAAAGGCTCGATGCTGAATGTTTTTATTCATTTATGTATTTTACTATTTTACTTATTTATTTATTTGCTTAATTTTACAACATGATTTTTTTTCTGCCATAGAGCTCACAAGAGTGAATCCAATACTCTGACTTAACGCCAAAAAGCTAAATGAAAAAAAAAAAAATTCTGAAAAAATAATTCAAAGAATCTCTCAACAGAATGTTAATAGTAAATACATGCTCCCTTCCCTACCAAATCAAAATTATGGCTTTGAAGCTGTTAAAGACTGAAAAAAGGTCGAGAGGGGGACAATATCTTCAAAAAGGGGTATATCGTGTCGAATTTCACCAGGAGTATCAGTGCTGCCATCTATTGCTACAACACCAGTTTTCAGCGAAAATTTTAATATTTTTTCTCACATAATTTCACATGTGTTTGACCCAACTGCACGAAAAACCCTTTCCATTTTAATAACAGCACTGAATAATTTATGAAGAGAATTCCCAGTTTTATTTTTTCATGTATTTTCTGCAACTAAGAGAATATTGACTTTACTACATTTCTTTTAAAAATTAAGCAATACCGCATCAATTTGTGCCATTTATCATATTTTACTGTGATTTCAAGAAAAGAAGATAATCACAAGTAAAGAGATCTAATGCATGCATGATTTATATTTTTTCTTTTCAGATTTTTAATTAACCATAAAATCACATATTTTTAAAGCTATGTTTGTTCAATTTAATTGCAGTTATGGACTCATTCTCATTTGTTCTTCATTACAATAAATGCTCTATTAAACCAGCATTTTATAATTATTAGAAACTTATCCTGAATTTAAAAAAGATTTAAATGCTATGAAATCTGCACTGCTTTTTTGAGATTTATTTGTGGTTTTTCATTTCTTTTTTTCTCATACCGGCCGCATAAATTTTAAAAAACTGTCATTTCAGCGTGGATTTGAAAGATAACTACATATCCCCCTCCCTTAAAATTTCGAAACATTTTTTTTCTGGCTATGCTACTGAAAATTAAATTCTGTGCTCTAAACTCGCTTTTCAATAAAATTAGAGAAAAAAACAACATATTAAATGAATAGTATAAGTACTTCAAAATGTCAAATGAAATATGCACTGCTGCACTCAAAATTTTTC
>JAXGGA010011085.1:0-43957 GCA_038373865.1 Uloborus plumipes
GCCCACACATGGCGAATAAAAAATTGAGTTTTTAATTTTCCCCGGCGCGCAGTAAGTCACGTGGTTTATCAACTGGCGCTGTAATCGTTTCTTTTTTATGGTACAATTTACTGTAAATATTTAGGTTACTGTAAATGCAACATTTTACAGTAATATTTACCATAAAAGTTTCCTGAATTTTTAACAGTGAAACTTCTCTAATAATTACATTGAAATCACTGTCAAGCGAAGCGGGAGGAAGGACATATCGGTATAATTTTACTACTTGGTATACTCCCATTTGGAATAAGGCGTTATTACATTCCATTTTTTGAATAATTAGCTGTAAAACTACATTTCTGCTTTCCTAAAGCCCTGAATCCGTGATTTTGTTCGCCGTGTTGTTTATACTACTTGGTACTTTTGGATTCTTATTTATGTAACGGCATTATTTTTTCTTATTCTACGTTTGTAAAAATTTGCTCACATGCTGTTATATTGAATCAAAAATAAGTAAAAGATGTGGTTCATGTTTAGCAAATTTAAACATGTTAATATGTTTTGAATGACTAAGGTTATCGTCTTGCATATGCATACCTGTTTAGCTCGTGAACTGAACGAGTAAAGCTTACAAAGACAGTAAGATAGCCTTCATTCATATTTATAGACTGTTAACGCGTGCAAAATCACCTTCGTACGAACATGGATCTGTAACATATTGATCCGATTTTAGATACTGTATCATAGATAATAAAAAGTAAACATAACTTCATTAGCTATGTGATGTTCGGGTCACACAAACTACATAATTTCTTGCGAAGCTGTTCAGTGATAGAACATCATTTTACTTTACATTGGCTTAGTGACTCAACATAATTTGCCATTACGTGTAGTATAGGAGGAAATACAAAATATTGTCCTTTCACTTTCGCACAATGTAAATAACATGGTTTTTGAATAATCTTAGAGGCATACTATGGAATTTCGTTGAAAATAGATTGCAGGAGAGTTTTTAACAAAGTCTTAAAAAAAATTATTCTTCAAAAAATTTAAAAACGGTTTTCGTTTGTTAATCCCTTCCCTGTATCCGTTGATAATTGCTGATTTCTAACAGTTTACGTGAGCAACCCCTTCGCTGGATCTAATGAAAAGTTTCTGAGTGCCTACAATCATTCCGCATTCAAGCTAGTTGCGGATTTTGGCAAATATCTTCGCAAGCAACGCAGTTTGCTTCATTCTTTAGTTGTCCTGCACTCATTTCTTATAACTATTTCATTATGTAGTAGCAAGAGCAGAAAGTCAGGGATGATCCGGATGTAAGTGTCAAATCGGTCATTATATTTCGGTCACTGTCTGCATAATTTTTACTTCATACTACTAATAATTGCTGTCTTCTACTGTTCTCGTAGTTCAGACAAAATCTTTTGTCTAGAATCGTATCTATGTTTTATTTATTTAAAATCATTTATTTCAAAAGTAAAAGGTAAATTCCAAGAAAAACTCAGGCACATCAGATTAAATTAACACATCTTTGTAATTATTCTAAACTTCCTCTATTTACTTGGTTATAGCAAAAATTAATTAAACGTTGTGCGTTAAAACTTTCGAAAGAGTTCCACGAAACAAATGCAAAAGACTGACTTAAGCATTCCTTTTATTACGCAAAGAGATCTCATCTCTTTTTTAGTAGTTGGTTTCTCAGAAAACTGTTTCCAGGTATTTAGTGCCAGACGATGAGACATTCGTTATTTCTCATGTTTCTATGAACCCCCATTTTGATCTTGGCAATATGCCTGATACATTTTGTATCTGCTCTTCGTTCCTTTTTCTTCACTTTTTTTCTGCTTAAAAAGTAGAGTGCAAATTATGAATTTGAGTGAGCTTGCACAAATTTACAAACAAAGAATTTGTAGTGACAATGGCAGTAACAAGGTGTGGCTTTTTTATTTTGTTTTTCTTGTTCAAAAGACTTTTCAAACCAGTTTCACGGTTAAAGCAATAAAAAAAAACTTTTTAATTTTTTCATTTATGCTTTAATTTTCATCCTCATTGTTTCATCGCTTTTTCAATCTTCAAGAGCCATACTTTCAAAAGTAGAATATTAAATTTTCAAAAGCAAATTACAAGATAGTTTTTTAACAGTAACTTTGTTTCACTGAAATTAAGATTCTGCTGTCTATACTATAGCATGAAAAAAATGAAATTTATTAATTATTTGCATTCGATAATTTATTAAATAAATTTGAACTTAGGGGACATATCTGTTCCAGACTGGACTTTAAAGTGTTGAACTACTGTTCGGCACAATAAAATCCATTGCGGCTCTTGTGCCCATAAAAACTAATAGAAGTTAATAGCCAGAAACTTTTTAACTAGATTTTTTTTAATATCTCAGTTTCCTCCCACTTTTAAAAATATAAACATAAATGGTAAAATTTAAACCCCGAAGCTTTTCTTGACAAAAAGTGTTTCAGGAAGTTAATGATAAATCGGTATAATTAAAAGCACTCTGCGTCATAAAATCGAAGCGCATAATCTATATTTACTTAAAAGAAGCGAAAAAAATAAGTATTTCACACACGATGATTGACCTAAAAGTGTGATCAATACAAAAACTTTTTTTTTTGGTGAATGCAAAGAGCGATATTTGTAAAGGAGCAGTCGACAGTATTGCACTATGAAATAAGTAAAATGGGATACCTTACATGTATACGCTGCAAAAAATAAACTGCTGTTTTTACAGTATAATACTGGCAGACGAGGTTCCAGGCTTAAGACTAAAACGCACATTAATAAACAGTAAAATTAGCAACTTTACAGTTTATTACTGTTAAGCAGCAATTTTGCAGTTTATTAGCATAATTTTGCAGTTTGTTACCACAAAATGAGCGGTATTATACTGTAAAAACAGCAATATAATAATGGCAGCATAGGTTCCAGTTTAAAACTGTAAAATGCACATTAATAAACTGTAAACTTCATAATTTTACAGTTTATTACTGTAAAATTAGCAATTTACAGTTTTTTTATTGTAAAATCAGCAATTTTTATAGTTTGTTACTATAAAACTAGCTGCATTATATTGTAAAAACAACATCTGTTTTTGACAGTATAAGTAAAAATTAAAACATTTAAAAGAAATTAAAAAGTTCAGTTTTTAATTATTTTTAACCCTTTAAATGTATTTATTTGTACTTTTACACACACATTGTCCCATTTTACTCAGGTGATATATCGCACCCTTGCTACAAAAGTGCCACAACTCAAAAATTGTAATTTTTGAGTTATGACCGTCATTAGACGTAGTTTACACGTCTCTACCATTCAAAAGATCCAGAAGTCGCATTGAAAAATCAGCCGCCAAAGGGCAGTTATGGTTTTTTGTTGTTATCAAGATGCATAGGACCCCTTCCACTGAAATGCCACATCTTGAGTTGTCGTCCAGCCGTCGTAGAGTAACGTGCGTAACTAACGATCATAGTTTGAGATGTATCGGTCTTCATATTGACAAATTCAAAAATACTAAAATGTGCCGAGTCAGCCCGTGAACAGTTTTTTGCAATTCTTGGAAAACGTAGTATTTTGAGTTGTGGCACTTTTGTAGCAAGGGTGCGATATGGTATGTTATTTATTTTTATTAAGGGCTTATGCGAAATACCCATCGAATTAACCTTATTTCATAAAAATAGTATTTGAGTTATGACATTCCACGCGACTATTTTCCACCAACCCTCGACATTCTTTAATCGCATTCCAAACTCAAGTTCGGCATCTCGATCGTTTGGCATAAAGTGGGTAATTGCATTAAATCCTTTTGATAACCCATAGCACCAGGAGGGGAGAATTCGTTCACATCATATTTCCAAGTAACCCAGGACCTCATCTGGGAATATGACGGAATTCCACTCGAGCTATCCATGGAAACATATCGGTGAAATAATCTTCCCTATGAATTTCTCTATTATCGAGCAATTTTGGTTTTTAATAATGAAGATTGCTCGTTCATTATCTTTGGAAAAAGAGAAAATGGATGATACCTAGTTAAATATTCATCAGATGTAAAAATGAATTTTTCACATACATGGACTTTGGTAATTACTATGGAGTAAAAGTAAATGGTGAATATACGAGTGAAAGAAAAGTAAAATTTAATAACTTCCAGGTATTTCTTATTCACTGTCACTGATAATTTAGAAAATTGCTTTTCAAACTAAAGCATATTTTAATATTTTTGAGATATGAATAGATTTTAAGCATTAATGAACATACATATATGTTTGTCTTTTGCCACGGGGAATGCCAAAACAAAAAAGAAGTTCAATACTTGTTCAGTTTTTTTGCATTGGAATGTGAGACGAAGTTAAGTAGTTACAATAACTTACCTGTTTCCGAATGAACAAATGGGAAGCTTGTTCTGAAAATTATTGCACATAAAAAGGGAATAAAGTAATTTGTATTACAACTATCGTTGAAGTATAATTTTTCTTTTTTTTTTTCAGTTAGTTTGTACCTTCAAAAAATGTGGAAAGATTTCAGCTGAAAATTCTATAGGACTAAGTGAAAAAAATAAATACTTTTTGAGGAACTTTTCTTTTTGATGATAAAAAAAAAGGTTCTTCTAGAGCGATAGGAAATACAATTCTACATTTATTACAGTAAAAAAAGTGAAAAAATGCCATTTTTTGGTCTGGCTCTGAGATACAGATTTTTGTTTTGTTGAAGCGGTTTCTTACACTTATAAACACGTATCTGCATTTTTTATTTTTTTTTATTTGTGCATTTTAAGCAGTTGTTCATTTTCTCTTTTACTTTTTATCATAGAGGCATTTATTTAGTTCATTTAAACCATTGTGCTATAAAAACGAAAAAAATGCGGGATTTTGTGTTTTACCTTTTGTAAGTGCATGTTACGTGCATCTTTACCACGGAAGATGTCACAAAAAAGAGGTAAAAATACAGAAATGCGTGTTATCTAGCAAAGTAAGCTCTAAACTAAATACATAAGTTCACTGATATTCTCCGAACAAAAACTTCCTTCGACGAAAATTTTAGAAAATAAGTTTAATGAACTTTGATGGTGGTCTTTTAAAGCCAGATAATCATACAATATCTTAAAGAGGCTCTTAGTATCTTTAACGTGGTCAAGGTTTTGCAGAAAGTAATCAATTAATAGAGATACGGGCAAACAGGATCGAGCGACTTCTCTCCACATATTGATGCGTGCCAAGGTTGCTCGTTTTTTAGCATCAAAATTGAAATGGCCAATAACTATATGGGGGCCAATAACTATGCCGTTTCCCCTTCTCCAAACAAAAACTTCCTTTATCGAAAAGTTTAGCGAATAAAAGTTTCTGACCAACTTTGTTGGTCGTCTTTTAAAGCCAGATACTCATACATTATCCTAAAGAGGTTCCTAGTATCTTTAATGTGGTCAAGATTTTGTTGAAAAGAAAGTAATCAATTAGTACAGATACGGGCAAACAGGATCGAGTGACTTGTTTTCACATGTTGATGCGCGCTAATTATATTCGAAAAGCTTTTCGGAACTGAAAACGAAAATGAAAAAGAATCGATAAGCTCCCTCATCCTGTTCCCTGCCTCCATAAAGCCACTTTCATAAAGACAAGAATTGTGGAGCTCATTTATTTGGAGGGAGCTGATGGTTTTGAAGATAAGAAATAAAATTGCCTTCATCGCATCAACGGAAGCTCTAAATTGAAAACACGGCTTGATTAAAGCATCGATCCAGCGCGTGTTTAGAAAAGTTATGCTCAGAAGGACTCATAGGAAATACTTTGTATCCCGTGAACCGTTTTGATATTGAAAACAAATAAATGCTTTGATAAGTTGGAGTGCAACCATTTTCTATCAAACCAGTGTACCAAACGATTTTGCTGTTCTTCTCGGATATCCAATGTTGCACTATTTTAATATCTTACTGCATTATTTTAATATTTTACAGAAACATACTAGGGCCTAACTCTAATGTATGTGTATGCTACTTTCATAACAACTTTCCAATACGCAGCATTTGATTGTTCTATTGAAACGACTGTCGATGATTTCCTTTTGATACTAAAAAATATATAATAGTTATTCTTGTAACTAATGTACGAATGTGAAATTTTCATTATCATTTTCAGTCTCAGTTAAGGTACACATATGTGTGCCTTCCAAGTTTTTATTTGTATTCGGTTTCAAAGCAAATTATAACGAAAAAAAACTATGCATTATAAAATCTAAATGTGTAGTATTCATTTTTCATCAATACCAATTTTTTTCTAGGTATTATTCCGACCTAACAAAGATTTAAAAACTTAAAATCCAATGGTAAGCAAAAATTCAGGACTGAAGAGGTTAAAAGTTTTGACTAAGCAACGAAAGATTTTTCTATATGCAATCACAATATAAGTTTCGCTTTTTTATGTACCGAGTAAGTGCACTAAGGCTTCTTATTACTCGAATGTCCATATATACAACTTTCTTTACAAAATTTGTTTAAGTGTCGTTGGATAGGTCTGTGTGTAACTGCGGTAAACATTTCTTTCATTTTCCTACTAAAGAAATATGAAGTGGCTTGTATCAAACCGAAGAAAAATTTCACTTATAAACTTTGAATACCTGAAGTTGAATGTGGCATTTGGACTATATCTATTTTTATCTAATTTCTAACATGAAGAAAAATATTAAGAATTCTTATATCATTCCGAAGTATGCATATGCATTTTTTTTTACAAAGTTTTACCAAGCAATGCTGGATTGTCAATTTGAATATGCAATCTATTTTTCTCCCATTATTACACTGAAGAAATAAAGCAGTAATTGTTATAAGTTTAATTTGCTTATAAGCAATTATTAATACACATTTCAAACAAGCAATTATTGGTATGTCTGTATGTTATTATAGTTAACTTTCCCTTAGTTTAATATTGAAGAATGCTACTACAATTTATTATGATTCTAATAAATGCGCACTCAGTTTTATTACAAATTTTGCATTAGCAAACCAAAGATGTTTATACGTGCAACTGCAATCTATTTTTCTTTCATTTTCATACTGAGTAAATACACTAGGACTTTTTATAACTCTAATTAACGTATTCACAACTGTCATAACAAATTTTACACAAGCAACGTTGGACATGACTACCCAGATAGCACAATAACCTTTAAACGTTTTATAAACGTTATAAGCGGTTGTTACAACGTTAATAACCATTTTACAACCTTTAAAAAACGAAGTATGCTACTTCTCTACTAATAATAAAGCTGAAGGTGGGTCTGTGTGTCCTTCTTTCTGTCTGTCTGTCTGTTACGCGCGTAGCGCCAAAACCGTTCGGTCGATTTTCATGCCACTTGGCACAAAATTAGTTTGTAGCATGTAGTTTTGCACCTCGAAGCGATTTTTCGAAAATTCCATTTCGTTCTTTTTCTATTCGAATTCTTAGCGGAAATTCGATAAAATAGGGAAGAAATATTTCATACACTTTTTCAAGTCTTATATCATTCAAAAGCTTGAAATTTTCTGCACAAAATAAAGTTTTTTCGAAGTTTCTACGATCATCAGGAGAGCTGTAACAATTGTTTTTAGAATCCCGGAATTCAAGGCTTACCTTCAGTAAAGCAAGCCAAACGATTCTAAAATGGTTGAACTCGAGAATAAAATTTGTTTGAAAAGATAGATGAAATGAATTATTTTATCAACGGAAATCAACTTTTCATGTTGTTATTACCATGGTTACGTGTTCATTGGGGTGGTTCAAAAAAAAATTTTTTTTGCTACGGACCAAGGCGCACCCTACTTTTTTTACATTTATGTATGAGATCACTCCCCTAAAATTTCAGCTCTCTACTCTTAATGGAAGATGGTGCTCAAACACCCTTCATTTTCCCGCTTTTTCGTAATTTTCACAATTTTTGAGTTTTTCAGACTAAAGAGATAATTTTCTTGGAAGATATTTTTTTTCAATTATTCTCATTTTCCAACGCATAAATATTAGTTCAAACAATTGGAAAGTTTCTTAGTCGTTTGAATCTATATAGCAACACCTTTGATACAATTGATTATTTAGTAGATCGCAGCATACAATGTAGATTGCAATACTACTTGTCTACATGTTGTGCTATGATTTTCAAAACTTACGCTTTCCAAAATAGGATTGTGGAAGAACTGTGCAAAATGTTTTTTATGTTTTTAAAGTAGTGGGATGCAGAGAAAAAAATTGCAAGATTTAAAGTTTTAAACTAATAAAGCTAACAGTATCACAAGAAGAATGAATTAAATTATAAAAACTAATTGCACAAAATAAACAATTGTAGCTAGTCTGGCATAGAACTAATCTGAAATTTAGGCAAAGATATTTACTTCACGCTTATTTTGGCCATCATATTCCTCACAAGTTCTATTCTTTTTAATAACTTTAAAGCGAAAAAATGTTTGGCAAAGAATTAAACAAACAAACAAACAAAGAAGAATGTTGCACATAGTACTTAAAAAATACTTAAACAAGTTTGAAGCTTCAACTGTAAGCTTTTTATAAATTTATAGATAAATCTATGATCACTCTTGCTGATTATAAAGAGATAATTGAGTTATTATTAGTCAAATAGGGAGCCTATCAGAGAAAATCCAGTCTCTTACATGCCTCAAAATATTTATGTTCCTATATAAGAAAAATATTGTGACGAGTCCGTAGCACCTTCAACTTTCTTCAAATGAGCATTCCAATCTTGAGGAAGTAACTATAAATTTATTTACAAGTATGTACACTATTTACAATAAGAGCAGAAAACAATTGCTAAACATCAGCAATTAGGCAGCAAACACTACACTGTACTCTCAACAGTAATTCAGCACCACGTATCTAACGTGAACAGTAATTAAGCAATTACAAAAGCAAAACAAACATTCGCCCAAGCGAATAGCGAATAAAACGAGTCACCAGAATCAAATCTGAAAACAACTGACTGACTTGTGTTCAAGGCCAACTATTTATACACGGAAAGAAATGTCCACAATATTCGAGAAAAACCTGGAATATTTTGTTTCATTCATAACATTACGTAATCCATTCACAAATTCTAGTGATAAAAAGAAAAAGAAAAAAAAGAAAACACTCCGAGCGAAAAATGTCTTCACGCTTATTAAATGCAGGGCAAGTGTAAAAACTACAAAATGTTTCAGGGCCGGTATACAGATGATAAAAGTGATATCTTCAGATACATTTGCAACATGTCGCCAGATAAAACCAAAACTAATGAAAATAAAGCAAGGCAGGAAAAACCACAACTATTTACAAGATTTGTAACATTGCCCCCTTCCTAAGGACTGCACGTCCCGGGCAGTACAATCCCCAGAAAAGAAGCAAGGGAAAATTTACAGATGCACACATTACGTGATAACCAATCATAAACATGATAAACAATAACAATGAGAACATGAAAGAAACACTAACATTGATAAAGTCATATTACAAACAATTAAAGGCAAAAGTTATTTACAAAATTTACAAGCAAGTTACCATGGTAGCTTTAGATTTATTTTACGAACTATGGCCATAGTATGGGGCTAGCCGATCATAATGTACAACCCTACGTTTTGAATGTGATGACTTCTGGATCCTCACTACGACGTCGTTCAGCCGGTGGAGAACTGTGTAAGGTCCATCCCAATGCGACTGCAATTTGGGTGATAGACCTTTACGTCGGATGGGATTCCATAGCCATACTTTGTCACCTTCTTGAAAGTCATGATTAGTGGACCTTGTGTCGTATCGGGTCTTCATCTTCTCCGTCGCGATGTTGATTCGCTCCCGTGCGAAGTGATGAACGTCCTCCAACCGGGCCTGGAGATCCTGGACGTATTCCTCAGGCGACGAAGGCGCATCTGGAGGGAGACCGAAGACGAGATCACAAGGTAGCCGAAGCTCTCGGCCGAAGAGCATCTGTGATGGGGAATATCCGGTGGTCTCGTGGACAGCACTGCGGTAGGCCAGCAGAAACAGAGGAAGTTTCTTGTCCCAATCCTGTTGATTTTTGGAGACCATAAGCGAGAGATTATTAAGGATTGTCCTGTTGAATCTCTCCACCATGCCGTCCGATTGTGGGTGTAGTGGTGTCGTTTGAGTTTTCTCAATTTTGAGGATTTTACATAGGCCCTTAAACACAGCAGAGATGAAGTTTCTTCCCTGATCGGAATGCATCTGCAAAGGTGTCCCATATCTCGAGATCCAATGCTGGACTAGAGTCTCTGCTACAGTGGTAGCTTCTTGATCCGGAATGGAATATGCTTCGGGCCATTTGGTAAAATAGTCAATGGCAACGAGGATGTATTTGTTCCCATCAGTAGTTTTCGGTAGAGGACCAAGAATGTCGATCCCGATTCGTTCGAAAGGAGCTCCTACGTTGTAAAGATGTAGTTTCCCGCGGCTTCTTCTCTTCGGTCCTTTACGGGCAGCACAGGCGTCACAAGAATGACACCACTTCTCCACGTCATCCTTCGCCTTGCTCCAGAAGAAGCGCTCTCGAACCTTGTGGAGGGTTTTCAGGATACCAAAGTGTCCTCCAGTCGGACTACTGTGCAATTCCTTTAGAACGTCTGGAATTCTTGATCTGGGAATGAGTAACTGCCATTTGAATGCTTTACCATCGTCAGATTCCCATTTCCGATACAGGACGCCATTTCGCAACTGGAGAGATTTCCATAGAGCCCAGTATCTCTTCGTTGCAGGACTGTAGATAGAAACGTCTTGCCAACTAGGTCGCCGACTGTCCTTTTCCATTAACTCTATGATAGGCTTTAGGTCTGGGTCTTCAAGCTGATCTTTTCTAACTTGGTCGTCACTCCATGGATCAGGATCTGAAGATGATGAAGCAGCAGTAACTTGACAGGCAGTAGGCATTGTCATCCCGTACTGTTTCTCAATTCGGGAGCAATAATGGCAGTTCTCGGAACAAGGTCTTCTTGATAATGCGTCAGCATTACCGTGTGACGAACCTTTTCGGTGCTTAATCTCGATGTCATATTCCTGAAGCCGCTGTATCCACCTGGCTACCTGGCCCTCTGGATTCTTGAAATTCAAAAGCCAAGTTAGAGAGGCATGATCGGTCCGGAGCAGGAATTTACGGCCGTAGAGGTAATGATGGAAATGTTCTACAGCTTTAACTATGGCGAGCAATTCCTTTCTCGTGACACAATAATTTCGCTCCGACTTGGATAAGCATTTGCTCCAGTAGGCGATGACATGTTCGTTACCGTCTATTTCTTGAGATAAAACAACTCCAACGCTCTCGTGGCTCGCATCAGTGTCAAGTATGAAGGATTTTCCAGGCTGAGGTTAAGAGAGAATAGGCGTTGATGTTAAAGCCTCCTTCAGTTGTAGAAATGCATCCTCGCATTCTTTGGAGCATTCAAATTTTTGTTTGCTCTCCGTCAGCTTATGCAAAGGTCGTGCAATGTTGAAAAAACCCTTCACAAACTTCCTGTAGTACGTGCAGAGCCCCAGGAAACTTCGCAGCTGATGGACATTTTCGGGGCGGCTCCAATTCTTGACTGCGGATACCTTATCCGGATCTGTTCGCACACCATCAGAAGAGATAATGTGACCAAGGTAGTTCACCTCCCGACGGAACAAATTACATTTGTTGGGGCTTAACTTCAGGTTGGCTTCCTTAAGCTTTTGCAGCACCTTCCTAAGGTTAGCCAAATGTTCCTCAAAACTGCGTCCTATGATGATGATGTCGTCCAAGTAGACAAGACAGGATTCATAAGAGAGTCCTCGCAGCACTGATTCCATAAGACGCTCGAACGTGGCTGGTGCATTGCAGAGGCCGAAGGGCATCACTTTAAACTGCCACAAGCCTTGTCCGGTTGTAAACGCCGTCTTCTCTCGGTCGTCGGGGTGTATCTCCACCTGCCAGTAGCCGCTCTTCAAATCCAGGGTTGAAAACCACTTGTGTCCGGAAAGGGTGTCCAGAGTGTCATCGATCCGTGGAAGAGGGTAACTGTCCTTCTTGGTGATGTCATTCAGGCGTCGGTAGTCAACACAAAATCTGGTGGAGCCGTCTTTCTTTCGGACCAAGACGATAGGGGATGCCCAAGGACTGGATGAGGGTTCGATGACGTCATTCTCCTGCATCTCTTTCAAGAGGATCTCAACCTCTTCCTTCTTGGCGAACGGTAGTCGTCTTGGATGCTGCTTGATAGGGGGATGATCTCCAGTGTCGATCCTATGCTGCGTTAAATTCGTGCGACCAACATCTTCGGATGTAGATGAAAACACCTGCTTGAAGTTGTCCACCAATTCCTCCGCAGCGTATCTTTGATCCTTCGATAATGGTGCACTCCCAATTAATTTCGAGGTCAAGGACTCAGAAGACACAGTCTCGGAGGAATCAATTCTTCTGATGATGCAGTTTACGGGAGTACAAGTTGCCAACACTTCTCCTTTCTTAATATTCCTCGGTCTTTCACTTACATTGGCGACTCTCACAGGAACTGCATTCCTTGAAAGGTCCACAAGTGTAGATGCCACTAGTACTCCTTTTGGGCTATTGCTCTGGTTAGGATATTCAATGAGGCCGAATTTAAAGCTGTTGTTTTCTTTGATGGAGCCAGGTATGAGTACTTCTGATCTAGAGGGAATCAATAAATCTGTTTGGGCTATTATTTGATGAGCGGATTTTAAGTTATTTTCAGCATTGAAAATTGCTATGTCTTCTCTCATCGAGTGCAGCTCATTATTTCTAAAGTCAATAGAAAAATCAAATTTTCTCAAAAAGTCCAGTCCGAGAATGAAGGGATCTGTAATGTCAGCGACGAATGCCGTGTGATGGTAAGTGGCGCTTCCGAACATTATTTCTAAGTTCACTTTCCTTTCAATCTCGATTTTGTCACCTGTCACAGTTTGAAGAGTAACGCAGGGCGGCGTCCATAAGATCTTGAGTCCAAATTGACGAGCCACATCAGTCTTAATAATGGTAACGTTGGCTCCTGTGTCCACAATCATTTCGCAGGGAAACCCATTCACATATGCATAAATGAAGAGTCCGTTGCAGCCGCCACTTCTTGAGGAAATCTGGAAAACTTTGTGATGGGGCTCATTCCAATTTGGCGACCTCCGCCCCGCGAGATTGCCATTGCTTAGTTTTCCTGAGCTGGAGAGGGAGAGGTGCTCTTCCCTCCTGTTTCTTGGCGGGCTTCGCAGTTCCTTCGTACGTGGCCCTCACCGCCACATTTCCAGCACTTCAGCGGTTGTCTACTTTGTTCCTTGCGAGCCGTAATCTTCTTCAGGGTCCCCGAGATCTCCTTGATTTGTCGCTCAATTTCCGAGAAGCGAGTTGAGTTCGAATCCTGGGCGCTCACTTCCACGCCCCTGATTGAATGGCGATCCTTGCGGGATGTTTGCTGTGCAGCCTCGAACTTCATTGCGTAGACCAAACCGGATTTAAGATCTTTAATGTCCGCCATCCGGAGAGCCGTCTGAATTTCTGGATTTCGCACTCCGTCTATGAAGTAGTTCAGGGCCAGGTTATCGCGAACACCCGAAGGACAGTCCGAGAAGGCGAGATGGGAAAGCCTCTCAACGTCTGCTGCAAAAACTTGCAAAGTCTCTCCAGCCCTCTGGAGTCGGGATTTGAGCTGAAGTTGGCTGAATTCTTTTTGGCAAGATTCGCCAAAGCGAAGCTCCAAGGCCGATGATAAGGCTTCGAAGTCATAGTGCTTGTCCTCTGGGAAGGTTTGTAATATGTCAGCTGCATCCCCTCTCAGCGAGGCTGCAAGGTGACAGGCTTTCGTGGAAGAGTCCCAGGAGTTTGCTTCTGCAACGATGAGGAACTGCTTCTTGTAAATATTTCACGAGGTCTTCCCGTCAAACGTGGCCAGTTTGATGGATGGACGGGAAGTTCCAGCTGCAGCAACACAGTCACTTGAGTTGTTGGAGGATGCTGATAACTTCGATTCAAGCTCTTTAATTTTCTTTTCCACGTGGTTTTCTACTGTGGTGATTCGATTCTCAACGCTGTCAACTTTCTCTTCTAGAGCCTCCATTTTATTTTCCACATTGGTAAATTTACTTTCCACCAAACTTTTCATTGACGTTAAATCGCTTTTAATTTCTTCAGCTAGATCATTTTTCAATTGTTCTTGATTAGTTGCCAGATCAATTTTTAATTGTTCTTGATTAGAAGCCAGAGTCGCCATATCATTCTTTATTTGCTCTTGATTTGAAGTTATGCTTGCGGTTAAATCACTCTTTAATTGTTCTTGATTCGCAGCCATGTCACTTTTAACAGCGTTGATCGCGTCAAGGAGTTTTTTCAGTTGGTCCTCCATTGCTCGAGTAATCACCATAAAATTCTGAAGTCAAAAAGTCCTCAGGATGAAAAGTCCAAGTTCACAGAAAATTCCAAGAAAGTCCTTGAAGATGCCCCACGTTGGGCGCCAAAATTGTAACGAGTCCGTAGCACCTTCAACTTTCTTCAAATGAGCATTCCAATCTTGAGGAAGTAACTATAAATTTATTTACAAGTATGTACACTATTTACAATAAGAGCAGAAAACAATTGCTAAACATCAGCAATTAGGCAGCAAACACTACACTGTACTCTCAACAGTAATTCAGCACCACGTATCTAACGTGAACAGTAATTAAGCAATTACAAAAGCAAAACAAACATTCGCCCAAGCGAATAGCGAATAAAACGAGTCACCAGAATCAAATCTGAAAACAACTGACTGACTTGTGTTCAAGGCCAACTATTTATACACGGAAAGAAATTTCCACAATATTCGAGAAAAACCTGGAATATTTCGTTTCATTCATAACATTACGTAATCCATTCACAAATTCTAGTGATAAAAAGAAAAAGAAAAAAAAAGAAAACACTCCGAGCGAAAAATGTCTTCACGCTTATTAAATGCAGGGCAAGTGTAAAAACTACAAAGTGTTTCAGGGCCGGTATACAGATGATAAAAGTGATATCTTCAGATACATTTGCAACATGTCGCCAGATAAAACCAAAACTAATGAAAATAAAGCAAGGCAGGAAAAACAACAACTATTTACAAGATTTGTAACAATATGTTTCATTTAATCATGAGAGAAATAACCTAGGTACAACACTTTCTACAGTTTCAGCGCCTTTCTGTATAGTACAACAAATAGATTGAGCACTAATAGATGCTATTAAAACTTCTGGGAATATCTGAACTTGGAAAAAAACCTTATAAGACCTAGAAATTGAAATAACAACTAGGACAGTTTTATTAAAGTACTTGTGACACCTTTCTGGTGAATTAATTAGTTTGACTTAGTTTTTTGTATCAAATTCTAGTTAAAAGAAAAACAAGTTATTATAAGAATAAAGATGTGAAATATAACAAGTGTAGTACAGAACAATGGGATTTTTTTGAAACATGAATATTAGAGATTATTTTCTAACATTCTTCGTCCTACGCCCAAACAAATGCAAATATGATATCAATCACAGAATTAAAAGAAAAAAACTAAAATAAATAAATAATGGTAAATAACGTTGCTGAGGAAAATGTTCAAATAATTCAAGAATTTAACAGAATTTTTTTCAATAATGAGGACAATAAGCAGTTTCTTTCACCTGCTGTTGAAGAAAATTGAGTATTTATCCTTGCTGAGACAGTAAAATATTCAATACTAAAAGTCTCTCTCTCTCTCAAAAAAATCTTTATATTAATATACATAGAAAGTTGAATTGCGTAGCAATAAGTTTAAATATTTTGGCTTTAATTAAAAACTTCTAGCAAATTTCAGTATAACAACACTGCTTGGTACAAAATGAACTTCAAATGTATCTGACATTATTCTTGCTGTTTCTTATGTAATATGCCCCACTAAATCCAAACATGATCTCCGTTTCCCCTTTCACGGTAATCACTCGATCATAACTGGAATGAATATAAATAATACTGAAAGGTTCTTTACTGAGTTAAATCTGCAGTACGACTCATATGTAATATGCGATGTTTCCAAGATTTTAGAAAAAATTTTACAGCTTGAAAAATTTTTTGGACATGGGAGTCATAGAAGCAGTCCAATATTATTGTGTTGCACCAGAAAATAAGTGTAAAATTTTGAAGCTGGAAAAAATGAGTTGTTGATGAAATGTTAAATATTTTACTGAGGAGGGGGGTGGAATACCCCCATGAGTCTCCTAACTTGCGAAAAGTGTTCATGATTTTGAACTTTTCACCTCTCTAGCCCTATAGAAGAATGTTAATGGTAAATATACTGCTTCCTTCCCCTCCAAATAATATCTATGAAATTGTCGAAATCTGATGAAAATAGGAGGGGAGGGGGGCGCTATTTTCAAAAAGTGGGAGGCAATGGGGGGAAAGGGAGGCCATATTAGGATTCAGGGGATCATTGAACATAAGAATCAGCAAAAATGATAGCAAACAATCGGATTTTTTTTTTTTTTTTTTGCCGCTCAACCGAAAAACGTTTGAAATTGATAAAAACTGGAGAACTGTTTGCGCTTTGAGCACCGTCTTTTTATTTAAGTAGGAGGTTGAAAATTTGGCAGTATATTTGGGTGGATAAAGGTAAAAAAATGAGCCACCGCCGTGACCTCCAGGACAAAATTTTTTTTTTACCATAGGTTTGTGAACCACCCTAGTGTTCATACTTATTTTTGTTTCGTTCTTTTTCCAGCGTTGCCAGGCGTAGTATTTTTGATACTACGGTAGTATTTTTTCGGTCTAAATAAGGAGCGTAGTATTTCTCCGGCAACCCTATTTCCAAAAAACTAATGACTTAATTAAAAGATTTGGCGGATATTTTTTTTCATTTTCATAGATTTCGCATTTCAGCAAATTGATTTTGGCAACGTTTGGAAACAGTAGTATTTTGCTATTTTTTTTAGAGGAGGCGAAGTATTTTTTTGTTTCAATTCTCTGGCAACCCTGCCTTTTTCCCGGTGAAAATGCTTTGGGACCTTGGCGCGTTTCTGCGTGTCTCGCGGAATTGAAAGCTCCGAGAGAAACTACGCAAAATAGCCAGGGTTACCACGCTTGGCGCGCCTATCGCCCATTTAGCGAGAAAAGGGTACCTAAAGCACAGATTAACCAAATATCGTATCAATTGCGATATTGCATCGTTCTTTTTAAAGTGTTTAATTTCGGAAAATGTATTGTTTTGTTTTTTAAGCTAGGAAAGAAAACTTTCTTCTTCTTTTAAACTTTGGTAAGATTTCTGTTGGTTTCTGTGAGCAACAAAATTGTTCTTATTTTCTCTTTTGGCTTATTTTTGTGCTTCTCCCCTTGGGGTTGCATTCGAATGTTCCAAGGGGGTGTTTTACCCCTTTTATGGAGTAAATCAGTGTTCATTTCAATGCAGACAAAAGTGATATGAATTGGCACGACCACTTGGCGATATATCGCCAAGCTTTTGGTCGCCAAGTATTTGCCGCCAATTTGGCGACATATCGCTAAGTTGGCAAAAAAAATTGTTTTCTTTTTCTTATTTGGATTCAATTTGGCGCTATTGGCGATATTTTGCGAAAAATCCACTGAATGACGTTAAAATCGGCGATATTTAGGGGATTAATCATTGTAAAACATTTTTTTGCATTGTTTCGTGGCAAACTAGGGATATAAATGTTTGAACTGTTATCTTGCTCACTCCAAGCACTATTTTAGCACTTAAGGCATCTACTAAGAAATTTACACGTAAAAATAAGTAGCGTGGGGTCCATACCAGATTTTTATATCATTCTTTGAAGGAATTCTAGTTGAATTACAACTAAAATAGAGCATTTTTTTCTGCTATATCCATTATTTTACAAATGAACTTTTAATTTTATACCACGGGCAAAGCCGTGCGGGTACCGCTAGTGGGTATATATAACTACAGAAAATTAACTTCAAATAAAACCTTCATATAAAGATGCTGAAAATGCAAAAGGATCACAAAAAAATATCAAGATTTGAACAGCGTTTTATATTTAGCACTTCCAGGTTTCTAAAATCACAACTACAGTCTTTCAAACCAGATTGCCTCTTTTCCGGATACATCCCCATCGAGTGATGATGTAAAAAGGGCCGCAGTTGGTGGAGTAAACAAATAGCTCGAGAACAAGATTGCTTCAGAAAAGTGTTCCGAAAATTACTGCACTAGAGATGCCATTAGGTTTACGATAATCGTTGAAGATTGCATGCGCATGGGTCATTAACATTTTCTGAGTGAAACTTGGGAAATGTTGCTTATTTTTATTCTCTGGTAAATTCTTCTTTTTGAAGTTTGTCCTGAGCTGATAATCTCAAAATCTACTTGAGTAATAAAAGTATAATGCTGAAAGAAAGCTCCGATTGTCTCTTTTAAGTACTCGGATCATTTGCTTTTCCATTCACAGAATGCTTCCCGCTTATAGCTCTCTGTTGTCAAGTTTTCACACTGCGAATTCTTTATTTTTCTAACACATAAATTACTACAGATTCTCAATATGTTATTTCCTCCAATCATTCCCACAGAAAAAATATTTTTTTTTCCTAAGCGGAATTCTCTACATTTTCTTATGTTCAGAAAATGTGCTCAGAAAAATACCTCTGTTTGGGAAGTCACTCTTGTATGTGTAATTTCTTAGGCAAAACATTTTCGTGACAGACAGACAGACAGATAGATAGATAGATAGATAGTTAGATAGATAGAGATATAATGTTAATTTTGAATGTATGTATAGAAGTCCTGTGAAACGTAAAGCTGTCCGGTCAAGAAAAAATTAACAATTTTAAAACTTATACTAAAAAATAATTATTAACAGAAAAATAAGTTATGTTTCAGTTTTAAAAAATTACAACAATATCTTCAGAGGATAGTTGCCTGAATTTAAAAGTCAGCAACTCATGTCCAAAAGTGTATCCTGCACGCGATATATAATCTTTAGTTAGAAAAATTGAAAGGATATATTATTATTATTTTTTCTTTTTGATTAACAAGTCCTCAGAGTAAAACACTACAATCAACTTAACTCTTACTCACAGCCTGCAAATTTTCAACTTTTTTTTTTGCTGTAAAAAATGTTATAATGCATAAAAAGGAAAGAAAAACTTTAGTCTATTTTGAAGAATAATATTTCGTTGTCCACACATTCGAACGCAAGCAAAATTCGTTCAGAGGTCACAATACATGCATTAGTATAGGGTCATTCCATAGAAATGTCAACCTCAGCCTAAAAAATAAAAGTACCTTAAAGACTTAACTGTGATCTAACATTTTATTCAACATACTTTCTAGTATATGAATATAGCAAAAATTTTGAAAAATCCTTTTTGGTGTTTATGTTGGAACTCTGTAAGTACATGGCTGCAGGAAAGTCTTAGTAAACGCTAAAAACATTGGTCATTGTTTTCGTGCATAATGTTAAAATTTCTGTGAATTTTTAAAAGAACTGCGTTTCTTATGAAAGTTTGGAGTTATATCTGATTGAATTAACAGCTTTTTTCATTATTTCACTTTCTTATTTTATGTTACGTTAGTCACAAAAATGCAATGTTTTCTATTTTAAAACTGAACTAAAAATAATTAAATACCATAGCTCTTTATTTTCTTATGTCTATATCATATCTACTTGAAAATCCTAAAATATTTATTTTAGATATATTTAATAAAAAAATATTAGTGTGACTAACGTAACAGTTTGAATGTGACTATGTAACAGTTTGAATGTGACTATCGTAACAGTTTGAATGTGACTATGGTAACAATTAAAAAAAAGATTAATGTAGCTTAAAGCTTAACTATTTTAGTGTTTATTTAAATTTCCAGTTAAGAGTAAATAAATATATCAAACTAATTTGAAATATTTGAGGCAAAATAGCTCCTTTGACTGCTTCAGAACGGAAAAGAAGAAGTCGGGCGAATCAGAGCCTCTATAAAATTCAGATGAAAGAGAAATGTCAAAAACATTGATGCGTTCTTTACGAAAAAACACAATTTCGGGTATGAAGTTAAAAGAGGAAGAAAGAGAAGCCTCAAAATAATTAATAAGTAAGATGCTTGCAAAGAAACAAACTACTATTTCCTCCATATCTGCAGAATCTCCTTTTCTCACAAGGCAAGCACTGGAAAAGGCAACGAAGAAATATAGAAAAAAGCTTTAGCCAACAGTCCCTGAAAGAAAGTTATATCTATCCAAAAGCTGGCATCAGGTATAGCAGTTAATATAGGAAATCCTAAATCCCATAGACAATCGTTAAGTTTGTCGGATAATACAAAACAATAAGTTCTCTAATTTTATAATAATGTGATAATTTCGCGATTTTTTTCCCACAAGAAAGATGTTAAATATGTAAAGAACTTTGTTGCCAACAAGAGAAAGAAGCTACAAAAGGGTTTGCCTATGTATAACTTAGAAGAAATCCATCAACTTTATAAAAAAATTAATAAGAATGAAGAAACTGGTTTTGAAAAAAATTGCGAGTTAACTCTAGGAAGTTCAAACATTGGGCTCAAAAGATCAAAGATGAGAGAAACAGGTCAAAGATTTGAATGGCCCAAACCTGATAATATTCAGTTTGCAAAAGCTAAATTTTCTTTGACAGACTCAATTAAGTTAAAAGGGAACCTTCCATTTACAATTTCTTACCCCGGAATAAATAAATAAAAAAATACATAAAATAAAAAAAAAATTATAAATATATAAATAAATAAAAATATGCAACATAATAAGTTTTAAACAAGAAGTTCTGTCAAGAACTAAACGAGCCTACTTTCCCGTACATCGACATCGGCATTCTAGCATCTGATCATTATTCTCTTGATTATCTAAAACTAAAAATTATGTCAAACATACCTTTTTAGCACTTGAAGCTGATTTCTAAAAGCAAAATATACCCCTCTCATCAGATGAAATAGACACATAAAAAGTAAATAAATGAATAAAGTTTTGTCGCACCTTTTAAAGAATGTAACTGCTACAGTTCTTCCGTAGAAAAATTCCTCAATTGTTTTCAAAAAAAAATTAAAAGTACAAAGTACATCAAAACACATTTTATCAAAGAAAGAAAAAAAAAAGAAAAAAAAACTCGTCCGTTGATAAAATGTCTCGAATTTCACTTTTAATCCGTTGCCAGTTGTTAAATATAAATAAAGAATAAAATGCCCTCGTGAATGAAACATTTTTGTTACAAAAGAAAATCGTCTGCCAAAAATAATAATAATAATAATAATAAATTCAATAAAACAAATGAATAAATAAACAAAAAATCGTCTGCACAGTCAGTCATTTTTTTTTCGAACTGTTTACTCAAAAGTTATTAGGGGTGACAGCTTGCTTGAGCGGTTTAATGTTGAACGAAAAATTGTTCAAATCGGAAATGTAAATACGGGAATGAAGTATCCTTGAAAAGTTCTTTCCAACAAAAAAAAGTTTGTTCAAATCGGACTGTTCATTAAAAAGTTAGTATCGCGGGACCGGTTGTTTGAACGGCTCAAATTTGAACCAAAAATTGTTCAAATCAAAAAATCAATGAGCTGTACTCGCCGAGATCTTTCCAACAAAAAAAAGTTTGTCCAAATCGGACTGTTCATTCAAAAGTTATTAGGGGGGGACAGACAGACCGACCGACCGACCGACCGACCGACACACAAATTCCCCATCTCAATACCCTACTTTCAAATTTTTAATTTTTCGATATTTATTTTACCTTTTAATTTTTTTCACTTGGCGATATTTTTTTTGACTTGGCGATATTTTTTAACTTGGCGATATTTTTTGGACTTGGCGATATTTTTTAGATGCATTAAGCTACTTTTAATACTTTTTTCGTCTTTCTTTTATTTTTAACGGGAAAGTAGGCTAAAAAGGAAAAATTAATGGAATTATCAATAATATTAGCCATAATAAATTTTATTTAGGAAATCTATTGTTTGTTATTCGATGGTTACGTTAGTCACGTTACGTTAGTCACACTCCATTTTTAGCAAAAGTGACACTTAAGACTAAAAAAAATCAAAATTAAATAAATGTAATATATATTTTTAAAAGCTAACATTCCATATTTTTCAAATATATCAGCCAATTTTTAACACTTGCTTAAATTTCAGAAATTTTTGCCTCATAACATGAACATTATTTTTCAAGGTTGCAAAAATGTTACGTTAGTCACACTGCTATTTTGGTTGAAAAAATGTCTGTTGTCAGTAATTTTATTTTAAATTCTTAGCAGAAATACTACATGTACACCATCTACATTGCAAATCAACCAACACAGCGAAAAATTATTTTTTATCATTTAAGTTACAGGTAAAATGAGTTATAAAATCAGCTCTGAATGTTACGTTAGTCACGATGGAATGACCCTATACATTTATTCCTGGATGATGAAAGTGAAAATTTCGATCGCAACTCAGTTAGGAAAATATCGATGTTTCGTTAGTACAATATTTCCTTTACTTCGTACAAGGAAGTAGTAATCTTTCACAGCATGGAATGCTTGCTAACAGGAAGTTTTTTAGATGTAGATTTTTTTATTAGAGAATTATTCATAAACTGTAGAGAAAGGATGTAACAAAATCTCCCTCTTTGTTATTTTTATTTTAATCTTTGAATTAAAATTCGTTAAGATTATTTAATTCAATCAGAAGAAATTTCATTGCTTTTAAATTTTTGTTCTATTGACTTTTCCACGGATACCGTTTCACACATTTTGACAAAGTTTGCATATAGGCGAACAGAGTTTCTCAGAAATAATAGAGATGCCAAATGAAACATGGCCTCACGTAAAATCAGTTCATAAACATCTAAACGTAAAACAACAGGGGATGGAGTAAAAAACAATTCACCATTATAAAAGTTTGCATTATTTGAGATTCCTCAGCTTAAAAGAAACATAATTAGCTAACATTCAAATATTATTGAAGTGCTTCAAAAAAGAACATTGTTCAATTTAACATATTATCATAATGACAGTACGTACGACAACATTCCACCGCATTATTACTATTCCGAAACCATATCCGAAGCCCTCCTCCACCCCAAGAAAACTACACAAAACTCCAAAAACCAAGAGAAATGTCACCCTAATATTTTCCCGTCCGCTGCACTCGGGAAATTTATACCACACATGTATTCAAATAAAGGTGACGTCAGAATCTGGATTTCTGTAAGAGACGGTATTTCTCGAAGTGCACGGAACCACGAGCGTAGGGGTGGGGAGGGAGGAGGGAACCCCGCGACGTTCGTTCTAAAAGATCTTCCGGAACGATGGAACCACGGAAGTGGTTGTAAATCTGTCCGTTCCAGCTCATAACGCAACCGAGGAACTTGAAATATTTATCTCAGACTCGTCTCTCATCTTCCCGGCATTTTACTTTGTTGCGTAACTCACGCGAGATCACTTGTGTTCGAAAAGCCCCCTTTCAAATCTTGTTTATTTATCTCCCCGGAAGGTATAAAAGTTCGATGGAGGAGGATACGTGTATTCTCCCGGTTGAAGATGTCAGCTCATTGTAGAGATGGACCCACCATCGCGCAACGTTGATATTGGGATGCGTGAAAATCCATTTCTTTCTTGCTTCTAAATATGTACTCACATTAAAAACTGAGTATCTATCTATCTTTCTCTCCATCTATGCCCAGTTTCTTTCCCAGGAAGGCCATTGAACTGAATATCGAACTAGGTACCGCTAGATTCGTAATTTTTCAGTCTTTATTCGTTTTAATTTACATAATTATACGATTTTAATAAACGGAGATATTAATTAATAAGTTTTTTTTCCAACCTATTTCCTCCTCAGGAGCGACTGTGAATTCTGTTGTAACAAATAAGTTATCTCTAATGGCTATTGAAAAAATATGTATCAAATATTCTATACATTGGTGTCAAACCGCAGAACACTAATCTGCAGTTGGTGGCTAATCTAGCTGTCTTGGCAGCTTGCCTTATACATTATTTGTTTAGCCTGTCTTTTTGTCACCTACGTGAGATCTTCCTTAAGTCCACACTGCAAGAAATAAATTGTTGTTTTTACAGTAAAATACTGGCAG
The DNA here is from genome assembly GCA_038373865.1 of Uloborus plumipes. Lineage (NCBI taxonomy): Eukaryota > Metazoa > Arthropoda > Arachnida > Araneae > Uloboridae > Uloborus > Uloborus plumipes. The sequence goes on from JAXGGA010011085.1 coordinate 24,001, forward strand.
AAGAGGTTCCAATTAAAAACTGTAAACTGCACAGTAATAAACTGTAAAACTACCAATTTTACAGTTTATTACTGCAAAAAAAAAGACATTTTTGCAGTTTATTACCCTGTAATTTACAACGTACAGGCTGCCAGTATTATACTGTAAAACCAACAGTTTATTTTTTTCAGTGCATGATTTATTTCTAGTTTTAAGCTTATTTTGTCGGCTAATGACGAAAATATAGACACGATTATTAAAAAAAAATAAGACGGCCAAAAAAAAGTCAGTCCCATAATGTTACCAGTAATGAAACTATAAAGTTAATAATATCAATATTTATAAAGGGAAACAGGTCTCCCAAGAGATCAAATATCCATATCCCCCCCCCCTTGCACTGGAAATTTAACTATAGTAACATGGCACTGAAACTGAACATATCAAAATAGTTAAACTAATAGTTAAAACGAAAACTGAACAAATCAAAATGACAACAAAAAGCCATACATAAATTTTACGACTATTAATAAAATGAGTACATAGGTAATGCAACTTTAATTTGTTTTTGAGTTGTATTGAAGAAGTTCATGGCGTCCAAAAAACTAAACATCTCGCTTCAAAATCGAGTTGTTAGTTTTCCTTTTCAATTCGAGAGAGAGTGATTTCTGAAAATTGAAAGAACTTTTGTGCGTTGAGATACGAATCGGAAAGGAAATTCAATGATGATAAAATATTAAGAATTTCAATCGAGAAAGTGAATTTTATGTTTTGTGCTTCCCCCTTAGTATCGACATTACAGCTATAGGCATGTCTTAAAGGAATAACTCTGTAATGTTAAAAAAATAAAACCTTTCAAATCAGGAAAACATTTGTTGATACGTACTTGTCAGACGATATTTTTTTTAGAAAGGATTTTATTTCTCCTGTTGTTCTTATTGTTTTGTTAGAAAGTAATTCAATTTATAGAACAGAAAACGAAGGTTCATAACGTAAGCGACAGTCAAATTAAAGCGGGAATTGAGAAGGAAACTTAAACTGATTTAATGAATGTTGCTTTTGTTGATCTGGCTAAGCGTCATTTGCATTAAAATAGTTTCAGTGTGTTTGGAATTAGGGTTACAGTTTCAAATGAATGGAAAGTGAAGCTTTATAAAAGTGGTCGTTCCCATTGAATTGGATTTAGAAAATCGTATGTAAAATGGGTTACATGTCTTATAGTTTTCTTTCTTTGACAATTTGTCACTGGAAACGACAATAATGCTCATGCTCATATTCTATCTCTCTTTGTGTGTGTGTAAGTGCACAACTATATATATATATATATATATATATATACAGTCGAACCCGCTTAATGGAATAGCCATTTTGCCACGAAAAAATATTCTAATAAGCGGGATATTCCATTATCCGGGATGAAAATAATGCATTTCGATGGTTTAGTACATTGAAAATGTATTACATTAAGCGGGATATTCCTTTAAGCGATATTCTAATAAGCTGACTCAACTGTGTGTGTGTGTGTGTGTGTGTGTGTGTGTGTGTGTGTGTGTGTGTGTGTGTGTGTGTGTGTGTGTGTGTGTGTGTGTGTGTGTGTGTGTGATTTTTCTCTCGTTTCCACTACTTCTTGTTCTCTAAGTTTGTCGGTGATAGGTACAACATTTGCATTATTTTATACCCTGCATAATGAGAGCTGGCAGCTCAAAGTAGCATTAATTTCCCACTCTCCCCACTTTCCCCTGATGGTTGTCATAGTTACGGCGCTTTGGACTTTTTTCCCACTTAGCTTTTGCAACAATGGTTACATGCAAACGGTTAAAATTGCTTTGTGTGTAAACAATTGTTCTATTGAAAAATCAAAATTCAATAAAGCACAACATTTCCTTCGAAATTTTTACTGTATTAATATTTGCCTAGATTTGCTAGAAAACGTTGAGAAATAACTGTGACAGGAGGATATAAATAAAACAGTAAGCCTGATTCGATAAACATAAAATAAATGAAATGCCTCAACAGCAGTGCATAAAAAAAGAGTGGAGCTGTTTTTTTTTTTTTCGTACGGTTTCCATGGAGACGACACGAAATTTCTAAACTTGATACGCCTATTTTAAAGTAACCGAGTATAAGTATCTAACATATTGTCAGAAATGCGTATTTCAAAACGCTATGAATAATTCCTAACGTTTGTACATATTTGGTTTTTTAAACGTAATTTGCACGATAATTCACTTTAACTCAGTTTGAACAAGTCTATTGGCATTTCCACAGTTCCTACAATGATTTTTTTTTCTAGTTGGAAAATATTAGCAGTTTCTGTAATTAATTCTCATTAATCATTAAATACATTGGTAGGTGCGACGGTGTCTAGGGTACCATATGTTGTTGTAAAGATCAAATAACTCATTTAGGTCTTGCACCATTCAGATGTAATTAAAAGATGTTGGGAAATTAATTCTCTTAATTTGTATTAATATTTCAATGGTTTGTATTTTAAAAGTATTATTTATCAGCTACTTATTAATTTGTATTACTTAATGAAAAATTCAACTTTTTTCAACACTTTATTATACTTCTCTTTTATTCTTATTGATTTTTTTTGACAGGTCCACAAATTTAGCTTTCAACTAATAAATAAAAACTACACATTAATTTCTCGCACGAAATCCTTCTATAGAGTTTACTATTGACAACTATGCATTAAAACTACGTTATTAAACACTAATTCACCCGAAGAGCTTATTGACAGGATAAAGACTGAGTAATGACGCGCTCCGCCGGGACAAATGCCCCAGTTCCAAAATACCCCCACGAGGGACTGGTGAGATTTTTTACAAAGGTAGTGGTATGCAAAGAAGTGTCTGAGATAGCGTACAGTAGTTTTTTACTTTTTTTTCGAATGATTATTGTAATAAATAAGAACTATAAGTCCTAAGTGAAACACAATTGTTGAAAATACAATTTTATGAAAAATATAGTTTCGGACACTTTTGGAAACAAGGGTTTTGCACAGGACAAACACAACGGCTTTTATCGCAGAACCTGCAACCTTGCCAACCACTAATGGTCTTGGAAAGCCAAAACCGTTCATAATTCACAGCTCTGCTTGCAAGAAAAAATCGTATTGCACTCCCTTCCAATATTGTCTGTGCATTATCAGCTATCATGCAAAAAAAATCTAAAATCATAAAGAACTGAGCATATTTTGCAATTTAGTCGAGTATCGGTAACTCGAAGTTTCAAGGGAGTGACTGAAAGCTTCGATTTATTGATAGTTTGAGTTATACAAAGAGTTCCCACAGCTTTCTTAAGAGTTTGGCACCCGATGAAGACTTCAAGATAAAAGAATATTCGAGTTATAAGGTTTCGAACTATCGAGACTCAACTGCAACAAGCTTGTATTGCACAATACTTGAAAATTATTGCACTCACGTGTTTGACCATTACAACGACATTGTTGAAAATTCATCATCTTTTCACCTATAAGCCTACTTTTTGTGCATTGAAAAGAAGTTCCTTGTAACTCTGTTAAGTGATTGCAATAATCTGCAAGTTTTGTGCAATGAAACTTCGTTAGTTTTAATTTTAATTTCATTTATTTATTGAATTTAATTTTTCTCCAAAGTTAGTTAAACTCTGAGTACGGGTTCCATCATTATTCTCTTATTTAAATAAATGTTCCAAAGAGATTCCCACACACATCAAACTATAAGTGAAATCTATTTTTTACTCTGTCAAAGTTAAGTATCTAGGTGTGGTCCTGGATTTTCATTTAACATTCAAAGCGCATGCAACCAATATTGTCCAAGCTCGCAGGGAAAAAAATGTCATAAATTATCTTACCTGAAGATTCTTAATTCTTCTCTCACTAATTAACGTTAAACTTCTAATTTGATGATAAGACCCAATCTTTATTTGTGCTTTCAAATTCCAATAACTTATAAAAATTTCGAAGCATTTCTCGGCACAATCAATGAGCCTAAATTCATAAAAAAACAGCGCTTTTCGTTTATTAAAGCTATTTTAAACCTTCATCATCCCTAATATAATTAATTTTTATTTACTTACCAGTAATATTTCTATTTACTTATCTTATTTTTATTTATTTAGTCAAAAGAAATAGTTCCTGATTTTACTGAAAGACCTAGATTAGTTAAAATATTCACTAACTATTCATTGGAGCAATTTTAAACCATTATTATTACTCCACCACTAAATGTTTATACTAAATTATCTATACATGACGATACAAAAATCATGAATCTAATTCACTGCATTGCTAAAATACTATCCAATACTCAATGCTGCTTTCAGTAGTGTTGACTTAAATTCCAATTGTATTTGTGCAACGATGGGGTACAGATTTCCATTCTCCACCTTGACTACCAAAATGACTGCATTTGCTTTCTTTCCTTCCCCTCGAATAAAATTATTTTTTTATTTATTTTTTGTTGTTTTTCACTTTTATGGTACCTTTTTTACCTGAAATCGACAATTCATCATCATTTATTTGAGTTTTATTTAATTTATTTTACTTGTTTTACTTTATTATTGTCATACTTTTACCTATATAATACAGCACATAGGACTTTTGATCATCTACATTTTACAAACTTTTCTTTTGATGCTAAAAATGAGACAATAGAAAAGAACTCACACTCACGTCTACACACAACTCAAAGGGGAAAATGTAGATTCATTCCGGCTGAAATTGGAACTGAGAAGATATTTGTGTCACTCTATGGAACGGATTAATTGAATAAGTTTTCGACCTCTTGGCATGAGTACTGTATGTTTGCGTATTGTGCGCCTGGCAGCCACGAGCGCTTCCATTTGGAAAATGGGAGATAGATTTAGGATGCGCACATCCCAATGCTTTCAGTTTTTGTTCACTTGCTACTTTCTCGTTGCATTTCCCCTTATTTCGAGAAAGTCAGAAGAGACTTGGCGCGTGCGCTGATTCGACGGAGGTTTCGCGAAAAAATGTTAGACAGTACGTAAGTACTTCAAAACTTAGATCGCGGACTTATATGGCAAATCAAATAAAACGGCAAAGTGGAATGAGAAATTGTTTTACTTTGCAGTGACCAATTTTGCTATCATTCAAGAGTTTTAGCGCTTGGAGCGATCAGATAAGATACCACTAGAACCATTGGATGTAATGAGACAGGCGTTGAAAATAAATATCAAGTATTATTCTATAATAGCTCCATTGATGTTGAAGCGACATTTGTTAATTTAATATATTTTTTAAATCTTGATTTCTATAAACATTTTTCGGTAAAATATATATATATTATTTTTACTTTGCCATTATAGTCATCAATTTTAACCATTTATGTGATGACCGGACAAGACTGTTTACCTGATTACTTGTATCGTCTTAATTTAAAAGATTTTCTTTTGTGTATTTTATGTGACACTGTAAAAATTATTAATGTTAATCATATGCACTAGTACGACGCACTAAATGTTCTTGATGAATTCAGCCCAATATGGTGGGATCCTAGCAGCACCACTTTGCGTATGTTTTCATAATTAATAAGATATGGACCGTGCATACATACAAACAAACCCACATGTGAAACTAATAAAAGCGTATTAAAAAGAGAGAGACCATTAGCTACAGAGGAATTAGTTACAAACCAAAAAAAAAAAAAAGAAAGCTTGCGCGAGAGGGCCTCCAAAAGATATCAGATTTGACAGAATTGATCATCGGAAAGAACACAGTACAAATAAACAACGATGTAAAATGTCAAAATGTAAAGGATTACAAGAGTACAGTGCACCAAATGTTCAATTCCTCTATTTTTTTTACAAAAAAAACTGTTTTCAAGACTATCATTTAAAATCATTTTATCTGTTGAATGCATGGTGTAGCCATTTGGCAACAAAACTATTTTTAATTAGAAAGTGGTAAAAATTTAGAGGTTTTTTTTTTTAATATTTTTTTATGTTTTCTTATTACATTGACAATCACATATATTTTTTTCTAAGAAAAATAAAAATTCATGCAGTGTAGGGTTAATGTTAATCATATGCACTAGTACGATGCACTAAATGTTCTTGGTGAATTCAGCACCATACGGGGGAATCCCAGCAGCCCCAATTTGCGTATGTTATTATAATTAAGAAGATATAAACCGCGTTTGAAACAACAGTTTTTTTTTTCACATCGCAGTAAGCGTTGTTCTGCGTAATGAACCTGTCGTGTCTTTTGAAACTTTGGACATAAACTAGTCAGTTTCGAAAAGACATTGTAATCAAACTTATGTAGGTTACTTGAATTTGAAAGGATACAAAGCATGTCGTACTGAATGAACTCACAGGCATCGTGGCAACTATTCGTGATCTATCTCCAAATGCTGCATTAACTTTCGCTGTAGTTATTCGATTAATATATCTAAATAATTATTTACCATGTACCATTTACATCAAGGCTGCATCCACCCCGAGATCAAACGACTTCATTAAGTTATGAATCTCAGAACATACAGCTTTGGAGGAAGCCCTTTGAATTAGTCAATAAATTTGTAGGGATTTTTATATTATCATTTCACTAACCCTAACCTGCATACTAAGTAACAAAAGAAATTTTGGCCCGATCGAGAGAAACTACTCAATGCTTGTTAACGAGTTGTTACACACAATGTTAAAATCATTCCCTAGTCGTGCCATGGAGAGAGGGTGGAGGAACGAGAAGTCAAACTTTTTATTTCGTAGAAGGTAGGATCAGGGAGGACGCGCGAGCAGAAAAAAAATGTCTGCTTCCTTGATCCTGCTAATCCTTCTACTTGCGTGTTTTCCGATAACGAAATATTGTGTTCTGTTTTCGTTTCCAGTTCATATTGTCATTTCGTCATGGCACAAATGTAATGTATCTACGTGCATCGTTAAAGAAGGTAATTACAGCACCGGTAGTCTTAGAAATAGATTTAGGAAAGCTGAATCTTGACATAAGACCAATTCTGAAGATTAGATTTAACATTTACTGGTCTCAGAAAGTTACTAAATAGACTACCAAACTACTTTATGTGCATACTTCAGTGACCTTTTAATGTCACAATGTTTTCTTTTTCAAAGAAGTTGAAACTCGATGGACTTAAATCTAATTTGCTATTTCCTTAAATTTGATTTTATCTGCAGCTTCTTTCTTATTAATATGTGCTATCTCAAGCTGAGAAATTTCAGAAACATTCTGCATCATCAACCTTTATTTCCTTTTACCATCTGAAAAGAGCTTCTAACGAAATTAATTTCGTGCTGCAGAGATTTTTTTTTCTTTTATTTTGGTACAAACTAACGAAGTAAGTTTTCTTTCAGAACCTAATATTAAAGAAAAAATCCAAAAATGTCAAAGAACTTGTTTCTTTCTCTTTCTTTTAGAACGTTTGGATTGAGCAAAGAATTCTTTGGGGATCGCTCTAAAATCGCGCTTTTTATTTTCTGATTATTCCCTTATAAAAATGAAACGTGTGTAAAACACATGGTTTTATTTCTGCGTTTCATATGAAAACAGGATTTTTTTATTAACCCTGGTCAATTTTAACAGTTTAGAACACTTAAGTTTATCATTAAGACTTAAGTTATTCTTAACAGCCACCGAATCAAAAGTACGTTTTAAATTTCTGCAAGCATTTTTCAACGATTGTCCATTTCCCATAAAATGTTATGAAGACATTCACAGTGTAAAGTATTATTTTGCTTGACCCTTCTAAATAGATGCTTTAAAAGGGAATGTAACATTTAAAAGAATAAACATAAGAAAACAGGTAACAGGCTGAGCAACAATGTAAAAGGATCAAAACGTAATGTAGTGTTGTTTTCAGAAAATTTTGTTGATTCATTATGACAAAAAAAATGCTGAAATGTGCTACTTTAGTCTAAAGAACAGTTAAATTTCTGAAAAAATCTCTTAGCCTCCAATTACCGCTGTTTTCACAGCCTGTGCAATTCACCTTACTTTATTTTCAAGTAAAAGTTCGGAACCCACACAAAGTAAGATTTTTAACAAAATCTTAACTGCCGATCTTCTTGATTGAGCTGTTTCCTGTGTCAAGAAAATTTTCATTCTTTTATGCAATCATTACGCTTTAATCTTGTCAACTGTGTTTAAAATGTAGCACTAACAGACTGATCTTAAGTATCAATAGTTTCATGTTATACGCTTCTCTGGGAAGCTCAATATTACATCTTAGTAAAATTAAGGATAAATAACAAGGAACTTACTAAACTAAAAGCACAAAGTGTACCAGACGCCCACATCATAACAGTACAGATGTCAGTACAAAAATTAAAAAAAAAAACACTGTTTAAATTTCTTTATTAAGCTGCGTTATTGACTATAACCCTGTATCAAAGTAAAATTAATTTCCCACTCTCCACACTTTCCCCTGACGGTTGTCACAGTTACTGCGCAATGGACTTTTTCCCCACTTATCTTTTCAACAATGGTTAAATGCAAACGGTTAAAATTGCTTCATGCGTAAACTATTACTCTATTGAAAAATAAACGTTAATAAATCACATTTTTTATTATTTTTTTTGCTGTATTGATGTATGAGTAGATTTGTTAGAAAACGTTGAGAAATAACAGAGACATGAGGTTGTAAATAAAAGCGTAAGCCTAATTCGATAAACATAAAATAAATGAAATGCCTCAATAGCAGTGTATAAAAAATAGTGGAGCTGTTTTCTTTCGTACGATTTCCATGGAGACGACGCAAAAATTCTAAACTTGATACGCCTATTTTAAAGTAACCAAGTATAGTATAATGATTAGACATTAAGGATAACTGAAAATCAGGCTGGCTAACTTCACGCCACTTGCTTTTTTTAAAGCAATTTGTGAATTGCTTATTACTCCCACTTGAGTTGGCCTCTGCCAAAATCTCCCACCCGTACATCTTGTCTCGGGCCTCCGCACATCCAAGACTGAGGCACTCAAACTTTACACACACACGTTTGCATCAACACGCCTGTACACAAACAAACAACTGAGCTGATTGGATGAGGTGGAGTATGTATTGCAACCACGTTCTCGTGGGAGTTGTAAGTTTTTAACGTAATAAAATATAATTTCAACACCAGCAAATAGTTGTACCGTGCACATTCACCACAAAAAACGTGGAAATTTTATATAAAAGAAAAATTACTGCAGTGTAAAAAAAACTTAGCTTAATTTCACAAAGCTTTATGGTTTATGTAAGAGTCAAAAACTGTATAAAACTGAATAACTTTAAAACCATATAAAAGAGCTAAAAGGAAAAGCGCTTGAATGGTATAGAGAGAAACAAGTTAAATATTTTTATTTTGATTTAAAAAAAAACGAAACTTGAGTCCTACCTTTCCTTTTAAATACTTTCAAAATTTAAGCATGATCTGAAACACCTGACTATTTATTTCTTAAATTCTTTTCACAACATTTATCAATACACAATTTTATTTTTCCTTTGAGATTACAAGTAGCTCATCCAAAGCATCAATTTTTCATCCCATCCTAATGTGCATACTATATATAATACTTTTGACAATTTAAGATATGTCTACTTAATAAGTTCTAACATTATCTAAAAATAACTTTTACATTTTCTAATACAAAAAATGTCAGACATGAGTTGTTGGACAAGCCAAAAATTCATATTAGAGTTCCATAATTGACAGCCCATGTCAAAAAACGGAGCACAAAAAAGTTAGAAATAGACATCTAAACACAAAACTTTTATGCCGTAACAAGATTAGATACTCATACATCCGCAGAAGTTGTTTTCGAAGCATGAAAGTCGACGCAAATTTTATGCACATTTGACAAGTTATAACATCAAAAATTTACATTTTACTTTGCTTCCGCATCTACTTTACCATGAAACGAAACGTTCAACCATGTTCAATCCCTCAAATTCCCCTTGCCTCAGTAGAAAATTATTCCGTGACACGTTATTGGAATTTTGCTATTTTTAGCACTTGGTTACATTCAAGCCGGATGCAAATTTTGTCCTAACCAAATGTATTGGTTCCACGAAAATGAAATAGGCATAGTAGAAATACAAATTGAGGAAGAAATCACACGTTTGGCGAAAAATATTATGTAGGACTACAAATGCGACGGTTTTTCAATCTTTCTAAACTTTTTCCAAAAGCTGAAATCTCTTAGATTTAACTTATTTAGGGGGGGGGAGTAAAGTTAAACTAGAACAGTAAATTATGATAACCATTTTTTAGAATGAGAAAATAAATACGTAACATTCATTTTTACATAAAGTTTCTTTAACCCCTTCAGACCTGTTGTCCGGTATACTGAAAATAAGCTTTGAACATCTGCTTAATACTTGATTAAATGTTTTTTTTTTTTTCGTAATTGACTTTTGACACACATCCCGGTCATTATTACCAATGCAAAAATGGGTTTAGCTCATTTTTCTAAAAAAAAAAAAGCATTAATCTTTTACTTATTCTTTAAAATGATTGTATTATGTTTCATGTTTGTTTAGAGAACAAGTTACGACGAAGTTTGTGTGATGTTTCATTGTTTGCTTTAGCTGAAATATTTATTTTTAGATAATCTTCTAGAAAATTGGACATGTCATAACTCTTTCACTTTTTCACCTACGAGCTTAAAATTTTGATTGTAAGATACTCTTAGCCTTAGTACTCTGTTTACCAAATAAAAACATTTTCGGTTGCCTATTTCACAGTAATTCTGACGAAAACTAGCAGCATTTTCCGTTTATGATTGCCAAAACGTTTTCATGTTTAAAAGAAGGGAGAAAAAAAATTCAAGAATCATCGCATGCAACTATTTTTGGCTATTGTTAACTTAATCTTCAAGCTATTTATTACAAAAAGGGGGGGGGGAGACGAAAAAGGAACATAAAAAATACTGCTGCAAATGTCAGCGTTGGGATTATAAAATAATCCTGATGATGGTGAAGAAAAAAACTGATCACTAAGAAGGAAGGAGGAAAGAATCAATCAACCAAAAGCCATTAGGAAAACATTGAAATCGACATAGAGAAAGAAATTATTTCAAATTACTTGAGCATGAAAATAAATATTTTACCAAAAGAAATGATAGCAGAAATACAACTGCGACTATTTGAAAGAAAAGTAAATCTGAAAAGTGGAATTAAGACATAAAAAATGGTTCAGATGCAATATGTCAGACAAGATAAACAAGTACGGAACAAAAAATCAAAACAAAAGTAAAATTTAAAAAATAAATAACAAAATAAAAATACAACATATCGCACCCTTGCTACAAAAGTGCCACTACTCAAAAATTGTAATTTTTGAGTTATGACCGTCATTAGACGTAGTTTACACGTCTCTACCAATCTTCAAAAGAGCCAGAAGTTGCATTGAAAAATCAGCAGCCAAAGGGCAGTTACGGCGTTTTGTTGTTATCAAGATGCATAGGACCCCTTCCACTGAAATGCCACATTTCGAGTTGTCGTCCAGCCGTCGTAGAGTAACGTGTGTAACTAACGATCATAGTTTGAGATTATCGGTCTTCATATTGACAAATTCAAAAATACTAAAATGTGCCTAGTCAGCTCGGGAACAGTTTTTTGCAATTCCTGAAAAACGTAGTTTTTTGAGTTGTGGCACTTTTGTAGCAAGGGTGCGATATTTTATTACGTTTTAAATGAGCTCACTCACTCACATAGACAAACCCATATTGGCTGATTTTCTTAGGTATAACCTTTCGCGTATTTACGCATGTGTCAGGTCTTCTCTGATCTTTCCAAAATAGGGGTGATAGGAAAGATTACAATAAGGGGAAGAATGATAAGAAGCATTTTGAGCCGTATCAAACAACTTAGAACCATGCTTGTTTCAAATACATAGTTCAGTTGAATGTGTCAAAAGGATAGCAAATGCAAGTTTGAAATTGAAAATTTCGGAAAATTCCCACTCACAACCCATCACCCCTTTTTTAAGTGGAATGGTTCGCGAGTGCTAGGAAAGGCTTTAACGGACGGACAGTATACCTAGAAAAGGAAGTGGACTTTCGCACAATAGGCATTGGATTTCAGTTGCTAGAAATTCTATATCATTCAATGAATATATCAAAGCATATATGTACTTTTAAAATGAACGGCAGCAGTATCCTGATTGCGCTCTTTTAAATAGAAATCCAGTAAGCAATCCTTTTTATTAAGTCGTTTACATATTCCCAGTTGAAAAATGTATAGTAAAATGCAAAACTGTGGACATCATTTTTTAAAACTCAAATTGCTTAACAATACTTTTTTCTTAGTTTATTTAATTAGTATTCCTAAATATACTATTTAATAAAACTATTGCATTTTTAATGAATTATTTTGTTCGCATTTTCATTTTGATGAAAAAGTACTGGTTTAACGCACTTTGTACACTTTTTTTTTTTTTTTAAGGGGAAGATCGTATGACAATTAAAAGATTTTTTTTTAACTGTTTGGATTTCAATTCTGTCAATTTGGCCGGTTTTGATGGATAAGTTTTCCTTTTTAAGTCTGACGATATATTAAGCCCGACGATTTAGAAAGCTTAGCATTAGGATTAGCAGCGAACCAGATTTCCTTCTATAACAGCTGAAATAATTCAAATTGAACTTAACAACATTACCTAGTATGCATTAGAACTTCAACTCGATTTCTTCTGCAAATTTAATCATCAGCTCTTTGAATAAAAAAAACTTACGCGTCTATTGCGTCTAATTCTTATCCAACAAATAGCACCAATAAAAAGTCGCGCTTCCTTATTAAGTCAGAATTATAATTTCTACAGATTGTTTAAAGTTTCATTAAAAACTATATTGATAAGAGAATAACAATAATGCAATTAAAGTATTGATAAAACAGTGTACACAGCAGAGAATAAGATAAATACTGAATTAATCTCTAATAAAACATACATGAAACATAAAAAGATAGAAAACATCTTTTTGGCAAACGAAACAAGTATTTCCACAAATGAGGGATACAAGACAAGTAGGATGTTGGCAGATGTTTGAGAATGTTTCTTCCCTGTGCATTAATGATGAACTGCATCAGTGTTTTCGCCTTGTTAAGGAAGGGAAAACCCTACCACATCCTCGTTAGTGGATAGAAAATGGGATGCCGGAGTTTGGTTAGAGTTTAAACTCCAACTCAAAATCAAACTTTTTGACATAATGCCTAAAAGTTACGAAGTGTACAAACTTACTTGTTAAAGATCGAAGAAAAGTTTGAGATGCTGCCACTGCACTTTATAACTTTCAGAATATTTTGCTGAGATTCCTCGCTTTCTGTAATAACGAAAAAACTCATCAATGAGTATTTAATAAAAGTGTTCATATAGATTTCATCAATAGTAATAATAAAACTGGTATAATCAATATATGGCTACCAACACAGTTTGCTTCAAAGTAAAAACTTTAAAGTGTTATTTTTTTCTCTTTTTATAGCATAAACGCGACAAACTGAAACAGTGTTCAGTAACTTAAAATGTGACATAAAGTTCCACCTTTACGAGTTGAATGGACTGTTTATGCAACCTTTAAGAAGTTTTTTCGACTGTCAATGATTTCATTTTTAGCATGAATTATACGTACTTGTATATCAGTTGATATTCAAAGTAAAATCTTCTAGAAATGCAGTTATGCAATTTCAAGAAAGAATGCTTTTTATTAAAATGTGTAATGTTGTGATAAGCAGTAAGTTAGGGCCTCAAACTTGTTGTAAGGCAATCTGCTTGTATGTGAGATTGTGCTTCTTGCAAAAATTAACTCGTAAAGGAAAATAATTTCTAAGTAAAAATACGTATAATTATTTCAAAAAATGTGAGAGACCTTCACTGAACATGTGTTATGCTCTTCCCACTGGAACAATAATTGCTTTCAATAAAGGTCGAGTCCTATTCATAATCCAGCGGCAGCATGTTTGATGCGCAACTAGATATCGCAGGATCTAAGGGTCTGGCTTCATATCGGCAGAAAACCGACCGAAACAGAAGGCAGAAACATAAAATCCGGGAACTTACCTTTTTACGGAAAGTTAAAAGTTTTACATTTCTGATTTGTTTTTCTGCTTTACGTTAATGCGGAACTTGGCCCTTACTTGAGCGATACATTTGTTGGTTTGAGAAAAAAAAAGCAAGCGTAAGTTTTTATTGCATACTATTTAAATGTCGTTAAATTCCTTTATACTGCCGTGCTAAGTGCAAAAGTGGTATCTACAGTTTTAACAAACTTATCACGACCACTTGTCTCTTTGAGACGTAGTTTACCTGAATACAATATTATATGGTCATTTTAGAATGGGAAATATTTTTAAAAAAAATCTAAAAAAGTATCATCTGAATCAAATACATGGTAACGCAAAACTTTAAAGAGTTTTATCTCAGTTTGAGCTTGACAGCAGATACCATTTTGTGCGTAGCAAGGCAGTATAGGGGTTCTCCTTGATTTCTCTTACTCGATAAAAATATATAGCATCTGCCCTTAGAAGTTCTCCTCAAAACAGCTACCCCTCCCCCCTTCAGATACTCTTTGGAGACAACAAGTACATGGAAAGAAAACGGAATAAACTTTGTTGAGTGCAGTATGCAACTTTTACGCAACAATGAATGTCATTAATAATATTTACAGCTCCAGGGTTGGATTAGGCGTTGCTCGGCTTCTTGCCTTTATCAAAAGACAAAAAACACTTCAGACCCCTATCTAACTGGTTGAACCGCATGTCCTGGTAAGTACGTGTGACCGTGGAGTAGCATATAGTGTAAAACTCAAAAGTATATGCACTTGCTTAATCTCAACAACGAATTAATATGTGTAACACATATTAAAGACATCTGTCTTTATTTACTTTCAGAAAAGTATAGTTCTAACAAAAAATCTATGCGTTATTTTCCGCAATATGGATAAAGAAAATATAAAAATGCCTTAAAGAACGGTTTTTGAAAGCAACTCGAAATGTTTTGATGGCATACCTACCAAAAATGATCAATACTACCGGTATTTCAAATTCTATCAATTCTAAAAGGCGTGAAAAGCTGCTCTTTCAGTTAAGAATCGATATTGCGTTGACAATTTGGCCATGTTTCGAAGCAATCTTTTATTTAGTAGTTATTTTTCCATAAGGCAATAACAGGGAAAATCTATTGTAGAGTTTTTTCTGCTTTTAAGCCGATAATGTAACGTGGGGATCTGTATCTATGTCTGAGTCATTTATACTCGCTTATAACAAAAATTAAAATCTCATGATTGCATTAGCTCATAAGCTCGTTTATTTAGAAAGTTTGAAATTATTTCTGATTTGTATAAAACCGTTGTTACATTTCCCATAATGACATAAGTACCGATGAATTTTTATGCGATCCTGATAGTTGACTTTTGACTTTGTTAAATAGGGTTTTGTTGTGTTTGGTTAATCTATAAAAATAAAATAGAGAATATATATATATATGTGTGTGTTCCGTATACAAGTCCGCATTTTATGTTGGACCTGGACCAAATTTGGCAAGGAGGTACTTTGGTGCCCGGGAAGGGTCGTAGGGGAGTTTTCAAACTTTAAATAAAGTACCGAGTCAATCGAATTTTAATTTAAGGACCTAAAAATGACTCTTTTTACTCTATAATAGTTATCGGATATTTTCGATTTTGGTATCATTGGAAAGATCGCAAAAACTACCTTTTAAGGGGATTTCCTTCCCTATGTCTTGAAAACTCCTAACCGTTAATTGCACCCAGAAAGAAGATACAGGCATTTTTAAATTAGTAAAAATGAATTTTAAATTGGATTTATTAATGTCGTCTGCACGAGCGTGAAAGAAATTACATAGCGTGAAAGAAATTATTGATGAGAAAAATGTGTTGCCATTTTTTTCTTGAATATGAACAAATAAAATTCTTGCTTTGATTTTAGGCTTTTCATGCAACGGGGGATTTAAAACTGTTTTTGGAGATTGATAAATTTTTCTTACTGCGTACCGGAAAAAATATCGGCATTAATCAAATCGGGACTTTTATTAAAAACGTATCACTTGACATAACTTTTATTCTGAATGTTGCCCCGTACAAAAGGCGGGCGACGCAGCTATTAGAATAAAAAGGGAACGTGTGTCCTAAGAGATAGAGTAAGATAGATATGAAATAGTGTAATATTTTACTCTGCGGTGCTACCTAACTTACAATATCTTAAGTGTGCTATTTAAATGTTGCTGGTTCTGGTCAGAAAATAGCTACTGTGAAGGCACATTTTAATACTAGTCGTTTCCAAAGTTTAATACTGGAACTGCAGCATATTTTGGTATATCGAAAATTATTTAGTTTATTAAAAAATGATAAAGTTCGCGTTATTAACATGTCATTTATTGAAGAAAACCTACTGATATTGAAGTCGTTGTTCAATTCGTCAACTGTTGCGTTACAAAGTGAATGGAGTAGTGAATATAGTTAATTTCCTTTATGTAGTCAGTCATTTATAAATTCATTTACATATACGTTGATTTATTCATTCACTAACTAACTCATTTACATTTATTCATCTATTTATCCATCATTCACTAATTCACCAAAGCGTTATTTCCAATAAATATCAATGTTTAAATCAGTAATTAACTCATTTATTTATTAATTCATTCACATTATTTTTATTCATTCCTACATTTTGATAGGTGGATTTTTTTTTTTTTTTTAAATATTTTAGCTGTCGCTTCACTTCATTTTAGGCGCAGAGTGCAAATTTCCCTTCAATATTTTTGATTATACAAATGCAAAAATAAAAATTAATAAAGTGCACTTATTTCTCTTTATGTACAGCTGAAGGTGTGATATCTTTAAAAACATCTGTGTGTCAAAACATTGGTGTCTGAAATTAAAACATCATTGGTATATCCCCCCAAAACAATGATGTTTTGCAGCATTGATTGTTTCACGTATAGTTAGGTGCTTTTAGAGGATAAATGTA
This sequence comes from Uloborus plumipes, assembly GCA_038373865.1. NCBI lineage: Eukaryota > Metazoa > Arthropoda > Arachnida > Araneae > Uloboridae > Uloborus > Uloborus plumipes. Next base: position 40,902 of record JAXGGA010011085.1, read on the forward strand.
TACCCTGAATTTAATTCATATCTGGTATTTTTGAAATGCCTAAGCAAAGTAAATAATTATAACAATAATAGTAAAATAAACGAATTATTAAAAACACCTTAATTTTAAATCAAATAATAAAAAATGAGTTACTCATGAAAATTTTTGAAGCACAAAACATTCAAATTTAACACAAACTAATTGGAATAATTTTTAACACACTTAATGTCCCACCCGAATAATACAAAAACGGAAAATTTGGAACTTTTTCAGGAAATGTGCAATATTTTTAAGATTAAGTAACACGAAAAAAATAATCGTAATTAAAAAATGTGTGCTTAATAAGATTCCTTTTCGACTAAAATGAACTATACGGAGTATACTCAAAACACAAAAAATGTAGTCAACGATTTTTAAATGTGTACTGTATAAAAGCTTGAAATATTTACTGTGTTACCGGCACATATTTAATGCAAAATGATAATTCACCGATTTGAACAGTTTATTGCAGAAAATATAGAAATAGGGTAGAGCTACAATAGAGTTTAATATTCTAGTTAACAGTGAGCTGGAAAAAATGATTTTAAACGTTTGTCTGATGGCAGGGGATTTTTCAAACAATTAATTATTGAATATTTCTTCCAAATGACAGAAATTACGATCATTCATTCTTTTTCTAGTTTTCATCATTACGTGTACTTTGCAGGAACATAATCATGCAGGGTTTTTTTTATATATATGTTTTCAATTTGATTATAAAACATTTACATCGAAGAAATATTAAGCACAAATCATCGGTTTTAAGAAAATCATTGAAACTATAACATTGATTGTGAAAACATCGATGCTTTAACAAAAACATGGATATCAATATAGTGCAACTAATGTACAAAAACTTTCAAACTAAATGTTCTTTTTTTTTTATTTTTTGCTGTTTTTACAGAATAAATCATGAATAACTTTACTTTGTCCTTTCACTAGACCATTTACGTCTAAGCTTCTTATTTTCATAAGCCTTCCTACATTAAAACTGTATCATATTTGAAATTCTACACATAAACTTATAGTCTTTCAAAACTCAAATGTCGGCTTTTGCTCAGGCTCCCCCTCTTCCAATTAGTTGATAGTTTGTGTTTTGTTTATATACACTACTCAAAACAATTAGGGGAGCACATGGTTTTAACAAAATTACGCAAATATGTATACCAATAAGTAACATAAAATGAATCGTTCTTAATTCAAAGTCTACCAGGAAACGGAATAAGATAATTTTATGAACAAATTAAAGTTAATGAGGCCAAAAACCAGAAAAAGAAGATAACTGCGGAAATCGGGATGTTGCAGGAGCGTCCGTTTTATTGCTGTAACTGTTAAATTCGATAGCGCAGTAGTTTTTTTACATTTTTTTTATCTGGAGACAAAGTTATTTGAGAATGTCTCAACAACGTGATTTACTGGAATCCATGCCATGGCATGTTACAGGCAGGCTGGAATCCGGGTAAACACAACGTTGTGTCGCGGATGATGTTGGAAGTAGTAGATAAAGGAGAGTTCTGCAACAAGAGGCGGCTGTGCGGCTATAGCCGCCTGGCTCTCTGGTCCTGGGCGCTGGGTGCCTCCCACAGCCACCTCCCCAGAGCCGCCGCGAGGGTTTTCGCGCGAATTTTGAATATTTTCCCGCGAATTTTAGGACTTTGAATTATTTTCGTGAAAGGTTACAAGGGTTTTTCCCGCAAATTTCTATATATTTCCCGCGAATTTTAGGACTTTGAATTATTTTACAAAGTTAATTTCGATCGTGCCGCCATCTATCGTCGGAATTATTTATTTTTCAATATTTTCAGGAACTTAATTTTATTTTGGATGCTCATGCTGCCATCTATTGAGTGAACGAATTTAATTCCTTTTTTTTATTTTCGGACTTTGTCAATTTCCCGAAGCGGGGTTCGAACTCGAACCAAAAGATTTTCCTCTTGATTACCAGCCATGCACGCATACCAACTGCGCTATGAAGCTCTCTTACTCTTCAACGCTAATTGTGATCATAATATAATTTAAGATTGTATCGCAGTCTATTGATTACCCGATGATGTTAATTTGCATGCTAATTTGTTTTGTAATTCGAACTTTGTCTAATTTTTCCAACTTAGTTTTTGTAACATATCTCAATATAATTTTTAGTACTAACGAACGATGATGCTGCCATCTGTTGATGGAAATTTATTTTTTTTCGAATTTAATTATTTCTTCGAACTTAATTTATTTTTCAAGCTGAAATCGGACTTTGTCAATGAAAATTAATTTTTTTTTTTTATGTTTATGATAATCCGACCCAATGTAATGATTAACTATTTTTTATTAACCTGCTAATTTATTTAATTAGGAATTAGTCGAATTCAATTAATTTCACACAATCGAATGAGAATTTTATTTAGGAATTCCAGACTTTGCATGTTTTTTCACGAATTTTACTGTTTTTAAGTTTACCCATACTTTTACAACATCATTTTAGAACTTTGTCGAACGCTTCGTGAATTTAATTATTTTTTTTTCCAATTTGGATTATTTTTTCAAACCGAAATGGAATTTTTTCAATGAAAATTATTTTTTTATGTTGTTGCTCATCTGACCCAGAGTAATGAATGACTTTTTAATTGGCATCCCATTTTAATTAGTAATTAGTCAAATTTAAAAAAGCCCACACTTCCGAATTTGATTATTTCTATAAAGTTCTGGACATTGCATGTTTTTTCACGAATTTTACTGTTTTTTTAACTATGTCTCCGCTTTTACAACTTAATTTTTAAACTTTTTCGATACTTCAAAATTTTTCATCTAATCTACTATGACTTAATTACCTCGACCCCACTTCAATCCCAAAACAAACTCGACCAACACGACTTCTTATTTCCGACATTAATGAACACATTGATACAAATAATCATTACATACAAGACTGTCAATTACTCACACACAATAGACCACACATTGATTTTTACTACTTTTATCCGATTATACTCAACCCTCGACTTTCATGTGAAACCTCAAACATTCATACAAACCCCTTCAATATCATT
>JAXGGA010011086.1:0-43956 GCA_038373865.1 Uloborus plumipes
ACACTAATAAATAACATATTATAACATAAAGGGAATGTATTATTTATTTGAAGCATTTCTAAATAACTGATTCGAATCATGGATATCAAAGTTACACAGGTTAAATGAATAAACTGCTGGGAGTGTTTTCATCATCACAAGAAAAACTATCCTTACAGGAAAAGACAGTCTTTTCAAATAAAGAATTCTAAACTCTGAATTGTTCCTAGCCTCTTGGAATTAATCAACACTTTCAAAAATAAAATTGGAAGCTTTCAAAAACTGTTACAATACACTTACTTTTAAATCTCAACAAATGATTGTATACAGGGCCCGATTAAGATATTACAGGGCCCTAGACCAAACACTCTTTTGGGGCCCCCTGTACTGAGGCTTTACAATTTTAAGCATTTGATGAAACAATTTTAGCCATTGATTAGACCAATTCTCGCCATTTGGGGCCCCTAAATTGTGGGGGCCTTAGGCCACGGCCTAGTTGGCGTATTCAGTAATCAGGCCCTGAGTGTATAATTCTAGGTAGAAGTTTAAAGCGATAGCAATTGTGGTATTAATGAGCCTTATGCAGATACACAATGGTCTTACCCGAAAATATGCTTGGAATTTTATTAATATAATAAAATATGCTTAAATATGCTTGGATTAAGCGGGGTATTTGATTAAGCGGGGATCTTTAACATTGCATCTATGGCATGGGTTCCGGAATATTTTATTCGTATAAGCGGGGTTTTCGCTTATCCGTTACCCGATTAAGCGGGGATGACTGTATCTGATTGTATAATTAAATTTAAAGCGACAGGGATTGAGGTATTAATGAGCCTTATGTAGATACACAATGGTCTTACCCGAAAATATGCTTGGAATTTTATTAATATAATGAGATATGCTTAAATATGCTTGGATTAAGCGGGGTATTTGATTAAGCGGGTATCTTTAACATTGCATCTATGGCATGGGTTCCGGAATATTTTATTCGTATAAGCGGGGTTTTTGCTTATCCGTTACCCGATTAAGTGGGGACGACTGTATCTGATTGTATAATTAAATTTAAAGCGACAGGGATTGAGGTATCAATGAGCCTTATGTAGATAAATAGAGGTCTTACCCGAAAATATGCTTGGAATTTTGTGCTCAAAATAAACCAAAGTTGGGAATTCTGTTACACCTAGCTCCTCAGCCAGTCGAACATCGTCAGTTTTCACAAAATGTATCCCGTGGCGTTTTGCATCCACATCAATTTTTTCCAGCTCACTAATTATAATATCGCATTCAGCACAGCCCTTTTCATCTAAAAGGAAAGGAAATCACACAAAAATGAATAATTAAATTTAAAAGAAATGTTTACACACCAAATATAGTGAGATTTTAAAACAGATTTAAATAATATCCATTTAATTTCTTCAAATGTTTTTCTTTAGCTTTTGTCTCCGGACTGTACGTTATTATTCCACTTTTTTTACTCCCTTTTACGTAGTAAAGGAAGTATTGTGATCGCGAAAAATTTTTTCCTCAAATTTGGGTCAAAATTTTGATTTTGCTCACCCCTGAATGAATGTTGAGTCGTTTTTTCGACCTGTTAGCACGTGCATATGTACCTGCCAACATATAACCAGCCGAAAAATAATTTTCGACCACCCCCGAGTTAATTACGACGAGTTTTCTCGTTACGTCTGTGTGTACGTATGTGCGGATGTATGTGCATATGTATGTGCGTATGTATGTCGCATAACTCAAAAACTATATGCCGTAGAAACTTCTAGCTTGGTATGTAGGCTCTGATGATGGTCTAGTTGTGCACCTCCCCTTGTGGTTGCATTCGAATGTTCCAGGGGTAGAAGTGACATTTGGCAAAAAAAAATATAGGAATTATAGGAATTTTTTGAAAAAAATATAGGAATGCGAAATAAAATATAGGAACTTACCGAAAATAATATAGGAACTATTTGAGATAATATAGGAATGTTTCAAACAAAAAATATAATGTTTGGCCTTATACAACAAGTTACCTCAAATATACTATTATTCAATTAAAAATATTTAATAATGCTACCAGTCATAAGAGCAATAGGTATAGTATTCACAAAATCAAGTTTTAGAAAAATAGATCCTTAAAACTAGCAGTCAGAGGTACTGTTTTGAAAATACAACTAGTAAGATGAAAATTCTTGAAGGTATAAAATAATTTCAAAACTAATTAATTTATGACTGACCAAAGATACATTTCAAAAACGTTAAGAAAAACTTGGCGGTTTTAAAAGTGCAAAATCATAAAAAAACGCAGCAACAGTAACAATATTTAATTAAACTAAATTTCAACAGAAAGGCATTCAATGGATTTTTAAATGTTTTTAACAAATCAGTTAATTTGAATCCAAATTAAGTACTTGCAAGTGATCAAGTTTGAACTTTGGAAAAACAGGTATGAGTTTAAAGCAGAAAAATTGAAGAAAAAACATTTCATATACAAAACAAGTTTTAAGTGAAGTTATATTATTTTATGCACTTAAATATAGTATTGTACTGCATTTTATACATGACTATTATTCCCTTTTTTTACCATTTCATCTGGTACATTGATAGAATTATCACACAAACTTGATAACTTTGTGTCTTTAAAAAGCATTGAATGAAAATATTTCACTTTTTAAGGCATCCTTATACTAACTACCCAAAACAAGATACATCGTGAATGACTTTAAAATGTACTGAAATGATTTTGATCAAGTTAGAATATATGACAATATGTGTTTGAATGTCTCACAATATATGTGCAAAAAAAAATTCAAGTACTTTTCAAGGACTTTTTAAGGAGGTTTAAAAATTTCCAGGACTGAAATTCTAAGGAAGGGTCTGCACAAAAATCGAGATTAATTTCAAGAGCGATGTAAATGTTGGTAAACAATACCGATTTTAAAGATTTAATATGAAAAACCTAAAAATCGTGAAATATTTTTCATTAGTATGAAAAAGAAAATTTTAGGGAAAGGTACATTGGAAGGAAAAAATACTTAGGTTGTATGCAATTGCCTTAGCCCTGGCTTAGGGGCGGTTACTTACTGCTTTATACTTAGGTGTTATTCAAGTGTAAATTCAAAGGAATGTTGAAATTGGCAGACAGCAATATTTTCTAATTACTAAAGGATAAGAACAACCAGGCAACAAATTTTCCAACAAATCTTTTTTTTAACATGATGAAAATTTATAATTTCAAAATAAGACAAGGATATAATGTGTTCACTAGGGTGGTCACAAAAAATCAATTTTCGAATTTCTTTTGCGACACCCCCCTAAAATGTGCCAACGGACTAGAAAATGAGATTTGCAAAGTTTTAGCTTAATCGGATAATATTAACATGTGCCGCAAAGAGGGTAAAGTTAAGAAAAACAGCGATTTTTAGCCAAAAATTGTAGATTTTACTATGTAAAATTAAAACTACTGATCCTAGAAGCTTTATTTTGGTCTCATTTTGTAGGAAATTTTATTTTCTTTAAGTCTAATCTGATTTAAAGTTTCGAAAAAAAATGATTAAATATTTTTCAGAATTTTCACAAGTCAGGCTGCAACGCAAATCCTCAAAATTGCATGTAACATGGGGAATTTTTTCTTTCAACTAAACTTTTGAGGTACCCCCCCCCCCTAAAATGTCATTCTCGTTAAGTGCTATCCCATTCATTTTTGCTATCATATCCAAAGTATTTATTTCGCATTTTCCATTATGGCTTGTACTGCTCATTTCATAAGCTTTACTCACAGTTATTTATTTTATCTATGAGTTTCAAAGACATAAATTTATTATATATTCGCAATAATATTGCTGTTTTTTCTCTGAAAAGTCAACGTTATCCGTAGATTTCATCAAATTTACTAAAAGAACTTATTAATTTACATTCTAATGATTTATTTTTTCTAAGCAATTTCGAGGATTTACGCTGCAGCCTGACTTGAAAAATTCTGAAAAATATTCAATCATTTTTTTTTTCGAGACTTTAAATTAAATTAGACTTAAAGAAAATAAAGTTTCCTACAAAATGAGATCAAAATAAAGCTTCTAAGATGAATAGTTTTGGTTTTACAGAGGAAAAACTACGATTTTTGGCTAAAAACCGCTGTTTTTCGTAACTTTACCCACTTTGAGGCACGTGTTAATATTATCCGATTAAGCTAAAACTTTTCAAATCTCATTTTCTAGTCTATTGGCACATTTTAGGGAGTTGCCTCAAAAGATTAGTTGAAAAAAAAATTTCCCCATGTTACTTGCAATTTCGAGGATTTGCGTTGCAGCCTGACTTGTGAAAATTCTGAAAAATATTTAATCATTTTTTTCGAAACTTTAAATCAGATTAGACTTAAAGAAAATAAAATTTCCTACAAAATGAGACCAAAATAAAGCTTCTAGGATCAGTAGTTTTGGTTTCACAGAGTAAAAGCTACAATTTTTGGCTGTTTTTCTGAACTTCACCCTCTTTGCGGCACGTGTTAATATTATCCAATTAAGTTAAAACTTTGCAAATCTCATTTTCTAGCCCATTGGCACATTTTAGGGGGGTGCCGCAAAAGATTAGTTATGGGGGAGTTTTATCCCTTTTTTGGGGTAAATCAATGTTAATTTCAATGCAGACTCAAGTGATATGAATTGGCACGACCACTTGGCGATATATCGCCAAGCTTTTGGTCGCCAAGTGTTTGACGCCAAGTTGGCGACATATTGCCAAGTTGGCGACAAATTTGGCGAAAATTTTCTGTTTTGAATTTGGGTTCAATTTGGCGCTAATTGGCGATATTTTGCGAAAAATCTACTGAATGATGTTAAAATCTGCAATATTTAGAAAATTAACCATTGTAAAATATTTTTTGCATTGTTTTGTAGCAGATTAGGGGAGTAAATATTTGAATTGTTACCTTGATCACTCCAAGCACTTTTTAACACTTAAGGCAACTACTAAGAAATTTACACGTAAAAGGAAGTCGTGTGGGGTCCATAAAAGATTTTTTAAAAAGTTTTAGCACACATTGACTTAAAAACATCAGATAAAAAAATATATATCTAAAAAAAGTCATTTAACTATTTTTTTTCCTATCAAAGCTGAAAAGTGTACCGAGTCGCACCGTTTTACGGTAGGTCTTTCTAACCAAAATAAAACTCAGTTTTGACACATGCTTATCTAATAATAGGGCTGACTATCTAATGTTATAAAATAATGTCCAGTTTCTGGAAAGAATGCTACTCCCTAGGTCACAATCAAAAGTTTTTTTGCTTTCTTAAAGGTGTTTGACTGCAAAGATTATAAAGGAATGCAATCATATTCAAGAACAGAGGGTTCATATATTAATTGTTTATTATAGGGGGGGAGGATATTCAGAAAACTAACATTTTGAAACTATTTTTTAATACTTCAGAGAATCATTTATAATTGTAGTAAAAAAAATAAAAAAACAAGTCGCCAGATTCCTATTGGTTCCAACCATGAATTATATCCCTGTACGAAAGTTCTCTTGGACACAATAGGCTGGTAATTAAAATTAATCAACAAATTAATTAATTTAAGGAGATATTAAGATAATTTAGATATCAACGGGAAACAATTGTCAAAGAAATAATAGGGGGGTGATAATTTTCAGTCTGATTGCGTTAACAACTATTTAGAAAAACCCTAAGTTGGAATTTAGGATTAAAGACATGAATCAATGAATGGAGTTAAAGTTAAATTATGAGTTATTCATATTCATATTCAAAACAAGGCACTAATTTACAAGACAACTGGACATTTCGAATCTATGTTTCATAAAAAAATTACTTATCTTGATGTAAAATACTTTTAGATCATACGCATATTTAACTTACAAAAGTAAATGACAATGTGATCTACATCATCGAGCAGAACATCAATCATCTTTTTATCGACAAAATCAATCATATCATCTTTCTTTTCTTTGTTTTCCACAAGCCATTTCAGTGCTTTTTCTTCATCCATCAAGTCACCTTTAAAAATAAAATAATAATTTAAATTTTTAGCATGAAAAGTGTTGTTTTATTTCAAAATTATTTCTAGCCACGGTCAGCTAACAAAAGCTTCACCACACATGTCAAAGTTGTAACAATTATTACATTTAAAAAAAAAAAAAAAAACATTATTACATTTTTAAAAAGTTTACTTTAAACAATTACATCAAAAAACAATAGTCAGGTGTCAGCTTTCCTGAAATCATTAATGCATAGCTGTTAATTGTAATTGAAAATAAGGAAGGCAAAAATTGGCGTCAATCTTTCCCTATTCTTATTTACTTTCTAAAATTGCATTTGAATAGGCTTCCCTTTTAACCGGGGCGATTGATACCATGAATGTTGATGACACCAGTAATCGTAGCTGGAGCAAATGAGCGAATCTAACTAGGCAGCATTGTTAAGGCTATGCAAATCGTAATCGCAGCATAATACTGCCAGGTTAGGTTTGCCTGAATTACAGTGTCCGTGAAATATTTCCATATGTGATAGGCACTGATAGGAACTGATGACTCAGTAAAAACTCTTCTGATCAGTAACCTCTGAGCTCGAGTTAACGGATTATTCTATTCGAACATGACCTCAGACATCTGAAAATCCTTTTAATTATTTTTACATTGCCACATCCATCGTGTATAATTTAAAGAAATAGTTCTGTATGATTTTATTGTTCTTACTTATAAATTGTTAAATACACTGCTACATTTGGGTAATTTTAAGATCACTAAATTATAATATGCTCATTGTTATAAATAGACATTACAACGTAAGTATGGCTCAAAAGAAAAACTTTCATTAATTGAGAACCAAGCTAGATAAATTTGCTAAGTTTTTTGCAAACATATAACCAACAACAACAATTAAACGAAATGATTTAAACAAAAGGGACTGTTGCCATTGATAAGTGTTGCCAACTATCGTAAACACAAATTCAAAAAAAAAAAATATCAAAACTTCATTTCATCCATTAGTTTTTTAATTAAATATCGTATATATCTTCGAATGCTTAACTACTTTTTTGAGCACTGAAAATGAATGAAGAAAAGTTTACCTTCATAGAACTGAGGGAACCTCTTTCGGAAAAAAACTAGTGTTGGGAATGACACAATGCTGTACTCTTCAGTAATCTCAGGGTCAGAGATTTTGACAAAGTCAATATCAAATGTCTCAGCATCATCATCAATGTTCTCTAACTCGGCCAGAACTTTGTCACATTCAGGATTACCTTCTTTATCTGCAAAATGATCAAAAAAGAAGCAAATCTTGAAACATTTTACTCTTTTTTTCCTTCAAGAAATAAATGCATTTCAGTAAAAATTTGTCATCTAAAAATACAAACTCCTTCTCTACTAATGATTCTGTATTTCCTGTTTTGTACTGTTTAACTCGAATGTGAAGTAGTGTTCAGTCATGGTCAAAAATTTAGTATGCCATTTTATCTTTTTGTTTATAGCAGATAATTTGAACTATTTATCACGATAAGATACTGAAAAACATTTTCAATCACGGATAAAAATTATTGTGAAATAAATAACTATGATAATTGTTAATTCATAAGCAAAGACTTGAGATTAAATTACATGGAAATTTTCCCTACCCTACAAGGAAAATTTTCAATGAAGAACAAGGTTACATGCATAATAGAAAGCCTGAAAGAAAAGGGTTAAAAATGGTTTTAAAATTTATTTTTTTCGTTGCTTTAAGCAAAGCAACTTCAATAGAAATCTACAAAAGAGCTCTTACTTTCGACTAAAGGGTTTATACTTTCCAATGATATAATGAAACATAAATTTGAAATAATGCAAACATATGATCAGAAATTTAGGATAATATTTGTCTTCATAACTGCTGCAAAAAAATGTTTCGTTCAAATATGAAATTATAAAGATTTTTTCATGCAATTAATCAATCTTTTATTCTAGTGTTTTTGCGGCTAAATTCCTGGCTTCTTCTATTCATTGACAAAGATGGCAGCTCAAAACTGTCGTGAGCAATTTCATTTATGTTGGCTAGCTTCTTAAAATAAATGAAAAATATAAAAATTAGAGATGATTAACTTTGAGATTTTTTAGCCTGTATCCGCTAATGGTAAGCAGCGGGAGCAGTCCGTAAAAGGATTTTTATTGATTGGGATTTCAAGAAAAATTGCAGGAATAGTGCAATCACAAACCCTGCACTTAATAATTGAAATTATATATAAGCAACACAATAAACCATGAAATTCTCATATAATTACAGAATAACACAGCAACATAAGGAGAAGTATCCAGTAGCTTGTCCAGCATTCGAGTGTTCACTTCTTCAATTTTGTCCGGAATGTCGAGAGCTTCTTCGCTAGTGACCCACTTGAGCAACGCATCTTCATCCTTGAGATTGCCTGTTGTACAAGAGAGACAATCATGAAACAATTCTGCTTATTAAAAGAAAAAGAAAAAATCAGCACTGATAGTAAGTTTTTGTATTAAAAGTGGACAAAAAAATCTACTTATATTAAAAACTGAATATCTTTCTATCTATCTTTCTATGTCATGCTTCTTTCTCCTGAACACCAATGAACTAAAGTCAAACCAGGTATTGATTGATTTGTAATTTTTCAGGCCTCATTAGTTTTAATTTATATATTTCTACGATTTTAATTAACGAAGATATGAATTAATAAGTAGGCAAATTCAAAGCGATTTGTCCTATATGATTAAATATGAAATCCATTGTTACAAAATGCGGTTGATATGAAACTAATAATAAGGATAATGAGAACTTTGAACAAAGGCTAAACTGAATCAAACATAAAACTCATTAGCGGGCCATGTGCGTAGTGTGTCTTAAAATCTTATGAACATTAATTATATCAAATAATATAACATCAGAATGAGGTAAAAGTTGGAGGAGGGGGGAAGGCTGGAACGTTATGCATCAACATGCCGCAGGAAGCTAATCTAGCTGCTATGAGAGCAAGTAAAAATATTAAATTTTGAGCCAAACATGGAAATTCATTGTTAAAGATTTCCATGTTTCGATTACTATGATTTTGGCATATGTAATTTAAATGTGCATTGACCTGAAGACGAGATGTAAACAAAAAATACGCTATTTGGTAACGTTAATAATGTATTTGGCTTGAGCAAGAACAAACTGGTGCCAAGCAAATGGTGCTTCTTACTTTTTATCAATTCGATTGAAATCCTAAAAAGTGCAATGGTGGGAACTTTCCGGAAAACTTTTTATTTACTTTTAGTCTATCTTTTCAGTGAACAGAGTAAAAGTGGAGTTCTCAGAAAAATGAAAGGCAAAACTTACCTTTATAAACAATAGGCACACCATTTCTGAAGAGGACAACAGCTGGAAATTTATTTACTTTTGCTTGTTTTTTCGCTATAGTCAGCTGGTCGGTAGTAACAAACATGATGCCATGGTCATCAGTTTCGTCATCAATATTTTCAAGTTCGGTCAATATTTTTCCACAATCAGGACAACCATCAGGAGCTGAAAAGCAAAGAATGAAATCATTCATTAAAAGTAACAGTACATAAATTAATGTTACATCATCACAGCAACAGCCATTTAAATATTTCAGAAACAGCTACTAAGAATCTAAAAGTTTCAAAAACTAAAATGAATTTGTAGCACTGATGAAGCAGGAAAAGGCATGATTTGAGAAAGATCATGAATCCTTTCACATAAAATTAAGTTTGCGGTGGATTTTGCTTATTGTTTTCGAAGAGAAAACAATTGGAGCAGAAAGAAAATGAGTCTTGTTACAAGTAAACACTTCGATTCTACAAGCAATTTTTATCAAGAGCAGTATTAGCACAAGTATTGGGCACATATTTTCAATGTCAATGAAACAACAGCACAATGCTCACAAACATGTGATGTAAAATATTAGAAAATTAATTTAATTAAATATTACTGGACTTTATTTGTGAAGAAACACAGCAAAAACTGAAATAGTAGCAGAAAATTTTTTTAATTCAAAAATAAAATTTAACTAATGTAGGGCAGTAATTTTCAAAGAACATTGTGCCCCAAAACCATGCATGCTAATGATTGAATGCTCAACGATTTCGTTAAATACGAACTTAGGACTTACCGAAAAATACAAGGACATATTCATATTCCTTAATCATATCCTCAAGAATTTCATCATTTACTTCCTCGATAGTGTCTTCTTCCTTGTTCTTAATGATCCAAGCCAGAACTTCTTCTTCTTTCATCAAGTCACCTTTACGAACAATTTCAAAACTTAGCAATAGAAAAATGAAGACTTCCTGCTGATTAAATTTCAAAGTAAAAGAAAGTACCTTTGTACACACTGGGAATACGGTTTTCAAAATAAACTAAAATAGGTAGTTCGTCCAGGATGCCGTATTCTTTAGCGACGGAATCATCTTCGATGCGTACGAAAGGAATGCCATGGCGATCAGTATCATCATCGATGTTTTCCAACTCGCGCAAAATTGTCGCGCTTTTATTGGTATCATCATCTAGAAAAAGCAACAAATGAACATTTATAAAGTAAAATCAATAAATGCAACCCTGAAGATTTGAAATGCTTTTTTTTAAAATTCCAGTAAACTAAAATATCTGTACCTCACAAACTAATTTAAGACAGTTTTGCCACTTTTCAGGAGAGCATAAAACATTTATCTGGTGCGTACAAAACACAAGAGGCTTGTTTTCTTAAAACACTGGTAAATAATTATCAAGGAAATTGTATTATAAAACTACAGTGCCATGACTTAGTGTTTTCCCAAAGCTTTTTTTTCCCACGAAGGTACTGCACCCTGCCCCCTTTAAGCAAATGTTCGAAGTGTCCTCATGCTTCTTAAGTTTTAAAAAAGCTTCAGTACAAAAGCAAACTTTTTTCCCGAAAGTGAAGATTCACACTTGCCTGGACTTATAGCCGAATTCCTTTGTTTTACTTATCCACCAAAATCTGATTCAAACATAAATCTGAATGTTTTAGCCTAAGTTTTAGATCCAAGCATTAAAAAGCTCTTCATTATTGAAAAAAATAAGCACTATCGAAAGATACTGGGTTTTGTATGTATATTGTACATCAAAAGTTTAAAACAAAACACGTCTCTTATTACAAAAATTCTGGGGGAAAAACTGCTTTTTAGTTGAATTAAAGTGCCCTTTTTTCTGAGAACGTCCTGCCAACTTTTAGGTCTGGATAACCACAATGGCTCAGTACAGAATAAGATTTTATATACAATGCAGTAATATCAGTATTTTTTTAATTTCTTTTTTTTTTTTTTTTTTTTGGCTTATGTGTCCATGTGGTACACATGTTATAACCAACAAAATTCAGAATACTTACAAAAAAATACAGATACATATGGATTATTCTCTATCAAGTTCTCGAGTGTATTCTCGTTAATATCTTCAATTTCATCATTGGCAAGTTGATCAATTAACCATTGTAGAACTTCTTCCTCTTTCATTAAATTTCCTACAAAAACAAGATCAAGATGTGGAAAGAAAGAAAGACAATATGCAAATAAAATATATGTAATAATTGATACAAGAAAAAGAAGGATATGGGACAGAGCGTAATAGATGCTTTTGTATATCACTGAAAGCATAAAAGAATTAACATGCATTAACAAGCAGGCACTTTTTTAACCTTTTTTTCTATTTATTATATGTACTATTTACAGGTGCAAAATCTGGTCAGAGAGGTACCATGCTAAATACGTCACCAATTAAGGGTTTTCAAAGAACTTATTATGATGCAAGAATCTGCTCTTTTTTTACTGTGCATAGGACAGATGCATAGGACAACCTTTGGTTTTTAATCGCGGTGAAAAATACAAATTTTATAACCTGAACATACAGTAGAAAACATAAAACTAAATGTTTAATGAAGGTAAACAACGCACAAATATAAAAAACAAAAAGCTAACTTTATTTACTGCTATGAAAACCAAAATCTATGACAAAATCATGCGAAAAAAAAAAAAAAAAACGTCATAAGTTCGATGATTTTACTAAGGATTTGGCAAAAAAATAACTAATTGCACTCAAGTTCTATCATTGAAAGACTTGCCTTCAAAAACAATGGGGCTTCCTTCTTTGAAAAACATTAATGCAGGAAGTTTTTTCAAACCATACTTTTGAGCAGCCAAAAAATTGTCATTTTTCACAATTAATATGTCATACTGATCAGCATCATCATCAATGGTTTCCAACTCTTTCAAAACTTTTGCACTCTTTTTTGATTTATGGTCATCTGTCACAAAAGAAAAGTACATTACCCATAAAAGTAAAAATATGTATACATATATCAAAATTCTGAATATTTGATATCCATTTATTGATATGATTAATGCAGTTTTTAATTGCATTTATAGTTTAACTCCTGCTTAAAGAAAAATGAATAACAGATTATTTACTGCAGACTTTAACACAAAAACATTCTGAAGTAAAACCTTTTCCATGCATTAAACTAGATGCAGTTTTACTTGAATTAATAATTTTATTTCAAAATGTCTTATTTTTAAATTCCACTCATATTTTGGTAGAATAAAGATTTATATTTAGATTATATACTATTCATTCTTAAAGAAAAACAAGAAGACATAAAGCAGTAAGCAAACGCCCACATTTCCGTTTTTATGTTGATTTAATGTTGCACCAAAGTTACTTCAACTACAAATAAAGAATAAATTCAATCAATGATATAAATGTTTGTTAAAAAGTCAGTTTTTTAAAAGCTTAAAATGTTCAAGATTATTGCTAAACCAATTGACATAGCTGCCAACATTGAAAGATGAAAATGAGAGGCTTATCAAAGCTAGACTCATGCATAAAGTTAGGGTGCAGCAACACGAGAGAATGCTGCCTGCACAAGAACTTTTACAGATGCAAATCTGGCAAAAACTTTAAAAATCGTTGGCTGGGCACGTGAACTTTCTGAAATGGTGGATTGAGAGTTTGAACTGCGTTATGGAGTAGCAAAAAGGAGCAAAATTATTTAATTTTACATTTGTTTCTGCTTAAATGTAACATGTTGTGTAGAATTTTGACAATCAACATGGTCCTCAGAAATCTGGCATACCTTTTGCACAAGGAAGGTTTTGCATTAATAAATTTAAGGACAAAAATTTGAGTGTAAATAAATGTGTTCTTTAAAATATAAAATAAATTGTACAACATTCGGCATTGGGAAATACAATAGGACACAAAATTCGGAAACTGAGATGGCTGTTTTTACTTCTTTTGAAGTTAAAAAAAATGTATACATTTATTAGGTTTGAAAAAAATTATATAAATAAATAATTAATAATAAGAGACATCAGTTTTTTTTTCTTTTTTAAGTGACAATAAACATTCCTTGCAACAAGTAAATTAAAGAAGTTTAAGAAAAAAAATCAGGAATGTTGTATGGTATTTTCTGGAAAAAACTTCAAAAAAAAAAGAAAAATAAAATAAATATGTTTAAAAAATAATAACGCAAGTACAATTTTCATAAAAAATCATTTTTCGCCGTCGTGATTGTTTTTCGGAGATTTTTTCTAAAATCCTAACCATCGAAAAATCTTTCTGACGTGAAATTACATTATTTTGATGAAAATTTGGAATATATCTGCTTCATTAGAGAAATTCGGAGTATGGGAGTTTCTCCAAATAAATGGCGAAAGTTGGCAGCCATAAACGGATGACATCTTTAAAATAATAATTAAATGAATAGAGACTTACAGAATAAAACAGCGACAAATTGGTTGTGCGAAATGATGTTAAAGAGAATCTTTTCCGTCACTTCTTCAATGCCGTCTGATGTTAGCTGGAGGTGAAGCCATTTCCACACTTGCTGTTCATTGGTTAAATCCCCTATGAAAAAGGGAAAAAAAAAAATCTGAATATAAATTACATCCCGAATTTCATATTAAAGTCTACATTGTAAATGTGCTTGCTCTGTACTTTTTTGGAAAGCACATCTCTCTATAGCGTGAACATACATAAAAATTTCACAGTATTTAATTGTAGTGCTATTTTGCAGCTATTTTACTTGGAATGTAAAAAGAACAAAAAATAATAGAGTATTAATTTTAAGTTGGAACTCAAAGCACATTTTAAATATAATAAAAAAATACAGCTAGTAAGAAAATTAACAACAGTCATGATCGTTTAGAGCGAAGTTGAACAACCAACTAAAAATTTTCCCATAGTCATAATTTAGCTATAAAAAGTTTAAATAGTACCGAGTAAAACATGAAGGGGAATCGAAGCTATTACCTTATAGCGATAAATTTAGTATGGGTGTGACTGAATTAAATGAATATGAATAAATATCGGTGGATTTCCTACATGGGATTAAAAATCTTAGAACTTTTCATGATTCTCACCTTGGTAGACAGAGGGTATCCTTTTTTCAAAGTACACCAGGGCTGGCAGATCGTCCTCAATACCGTATTCAGCTGCCAGTTCTTTGTCTTCAATTCGAACAAACGACATTCCTTCCTCGTCAGCCTCATCGTCAATGTGTTCTAACTCTCTCAACACTTCCATTGATTTTCGATCATTCTTGTCATCTGTAATAACATGATTATGACAACTTCCATTCATTCAAACGAGCTGTTTTTAAAAAAAATCATTCAAATGTTAAATATTGATTAGTCCTCCAACAGACCACACAAGTAAGAGTATCATGGACCCACAAATGTGTAATTTTAGGGCGGGGGCTAAGAAAAAATTCTTTCAAAGCTATTATTAGAAGAAAAAAACCATAACAATTTTTTCTGTTCATAAAGTAAAACCATTTTGAGAGGACTCATATTTTCATTTTCGTTAGAGCACAGGCAGAAATCTGTCAAACACAATTAAAATTATGAAAGCAAATTTGGCACTCATTAAAATTTTAAAGAAAATATTTTTTAAGAGAAGTTGTTCATTACCGATTTACCTTGAAATGGTAATACAGTTGTAATCGAAATTCATTTAACAATTAGAAAGAAACTACTGTCTAGGCCAGCGGCCAGCAACCGAAATTGGCAGAAGATCTACTTTCCAAATTGGTACAAATGAAAGATCCACAGTGAGTGCGTGTGTGGGAGGGGATGGGAAGGGAAGGCGTAATGCATACAATACAGATTTGAACGGATCTGTTCTGTTGCATACATAGTTACGTTATGACTATGCTGATTTTAAATTGCAAGTTATTTTGTATTAAAGAAGATTTTAATATTTATTAAGCAGCTGCTTTGAACAGCCAAAATAATATTATGATAACCCACATCAAAATATTTGTGGTGACTATAAAAAGTTAGAAATTTTTCAGTCTTTGTTTTAGACGTTAAAACCAATTTTATTTCTGAAATTGTTTTTTAAATCTACTCGGACAGAAAACAAGGATCAAAACATTATCACGATTGACGAGTTGCCTAACCCTGGTCGAGGGGGAGCTGGAACCCCCCTACCCCTCTTAATGGTGCCAATGGAGATTACATTCCTCATGAATAGCTTTTAACCCCTTGGCATACAAGGACCAGTCTGACTTGTTTTTCATTTTGGGGGAGTTTGAAGAGCCTGACTATTATTTTTGAATGTTATTTAGATGTTCTTTATTAACACCAAAAATCAAAACTTAAATTGGATTCTTTCTCAGCTTTCAAGTAACTGTTCACTGTTCAGTTGAGAGAAATTAAATGGTATTCTAAGGACACATGAAGTTCCATTCAATTTGTATGTCAAGGGGTTCATGACATTCAGCGTAAGATTAGTCCTAAAAATGGAAAGACTTTTAACATTTATTAAACAGCAACCATGATTTGGATCTTTTAACACTATTGCACATTATATCGTACATAGGTTGCAATAGTGGCACAACTTCAAAAAACACATTTTGGACTAAGAACAGATGTAAATATGAAAATACACATTCCTTTCAGCAGCAATATTAGCACAGCTCATAATTCAATATTAGGCCAAAAGACTGCAGCAAACTAAAACATTTCTTATGTATTCCCCATAGCAATGAAAATTTTAAACACACATATCTCAAAACATGATTTTTTTAGTTGTGAAACTATTGCAGCCCAATATTATGGTCAAAAAAATGAAGTTACTCTTACAAAATATGAAGTGATATTCTCTTCACAAATGAATTTTAATAAACTTGGAGTGTAATACTATAGTTACTGAATGTAACTTTACAGCATGGAATTAAAATGACCATGAATGCAATAATTAGTAGACGTCATGTTCACAGCCATTTGCAGTAGGTTTTCAAAAATGTGATAAATTCATGACTATCAAAAGGTTAAACTTACAAAACAGCACGGCCAAATGCTCTGTTTTCGTAATCATTTGCTCCAAAACTTTAGAGGTTACATCTTCAATCTCGTCTGAGCTTTGTTGCTCAAGAAGCCATTTTAAAACTTCTTCTTCAACAGAGAGATCACCTGAAAGAAGCAGGCAAGATGTAAATGATTCGTGCAAACTTCTAAAGGTAAAAAGAAAAAATATAAATAAACAGTGACCAGAAAAGGGCTCTGGGCCCAGGTAGGCTCGCCCTAGTCAATTTATATTCCCCAATGAAGATCAATGGCCCTCTTAAAGCCATCTACTCCCTTGCTCGTTACAGCCTCTTCCCGTATGCTTTTCTAGGTGCCTACAACATTACTAAAGTAATACTTTTTCGCAACTTCCTGGTACCTTGAGATTTGAATAGCTTAAAACAATGACTCCTTGTCCTATTCTTTCCATGCAAAAACTTTAACCTAATAACATCTTTCAGTTTGATAAATTTAAATAACTGACTCATGTCCCCTCCGACTCTCCTTCGCTTAAGACTATACATATTAAGCATTCTAAGTCTGGAATCATAGTCTAAATCAGAAAGCTCATTTACTAACCTTTTAAACGGGCAAACCTCCTTTGAAAACTTTCCAATAAAAAAACATCTTTCTTAAGATAAGGAGGCCAAAAATGAACAGCATTCTCCAAATGAGGTCCTACCAAACTTCTATTTTGAAGCAGAAGAGCCTTATTAGATTTGTTTGAAATAGATCTATTAATAAACCCAAGCAACTCATTTGCCTTTGTTACTAGCTCTGCTGCACTGTTGACTAAACTTAAAGCCCTGATTTACTACGACACCCAGATCCTAAACATTATCTGCCTGACTAATGACTGAACACTGGAAATAGTAAATGCAACTAATAAAATAAAGTGATGCTCCAACCTGGGTATATGTTTGGAACTCCATTTTCAAAGTAAACCAATGCGGGCAATGCAGAGATTCCATACGCATCGGGTATGGCCTTGCTTTCACTCCTGACGAGGGGAATGCCGGCTTTGTCGCTTTCATCGTCGATATTCTCCAACTCGTTGATTACTTTCTGAGCTGCAGCATCTTCAGTATTATCTATATTGAGAAAATTGAGAAACAAATTAAAATTTTCACAAGATCTTTCCTGAAAGGTTTTTTTTTTTTTTTTTTTTGTAAAACCTCTCCGAGCGGCCACCTCTCCTTTCCGAGAAATTTTGACCGCTCAAAAAGGGGTTTTATTACAATTGCCAGATAGTTCCTATAATAACTAATATAAGCAAGTTCAACACATATTTTTTACTTAAAATCAAGCTAAAAGCTTTTCTAAAAGGAAACTAGTATAGATTTGATATTTTATTACATTTTGTCAAGAAAGAATACAAGTAAAATTAGTGATTCAAGTTTTTCTCTTCTTGGAAACAATTATTTTCAAGTTCATTTTTCAGAAAAATGAAAATCTTTAACTGAGTTCTTTGTCATTGTGTCAGGATTTCAGACGACTTTATCAATTTGTTTCAAAGTCGCTTGAGTTGAAGCTTCCTGACTATTGCAAAAAGTGACAGAAAATTCTTCATCATAGACGGCATAGGTGTCTGAGAGGAAAAAAATTCATTTTACCAAAAACTTTTATGATGCACGCAACATACTAGTTCTCATCTTGCCACAGAATTTTCATTGAGCTGCTCGAGATTTATAAAAACACGCTTTGACATTGTTGCAACCCAGGTTACTTTGTTTTTATATTTTAACAGGGGGGTGGGGGTGCACTTACAAATCTTGCGGGGGAGCGCACCTTAGTTTATGTACGCGACTGGCCAGGCCCTCTTGGGTTGGGGGCCCGTGGCATTTTGCTAGCCCTGTTACCCTATGGTTACGCCACTGACTTCAAAATTATTGAAATCTATTAACAGTCAACAAAACCTCTCCTAAGGTGATCTTGAGCTGAAAAAATAGAAAGAAGAAGAGAACAGATTTTTCGGAAAAATTGGATTGATGGATCCCCTCCGCAGCTGTTCATAGGCGGTTGGGTGCCTTCTGCTAGGGAGAATTTCAATATTAGGTCAATGGGCAAAAAAACTGTGCCGCGAAAAATTGACCGTTAAGAGGGGTAGCCACTTTGTAGAGATGACTGCTTGCAAAGGTTTCACTGTAATGACTCTCAATTTCCTACAGTGAATGTTATAAAAATTGTTCATTTAACATATCAGGCAAAATAATAAGATGAAAATTGTTAATGAAAAATACTTACAAAATAAGATAGCCATGTAATCACATTTATCAATCATTAACTCTATTACTTGATCGGACACAGCTTCAATTTCGTCGGATTCTTTCAACTGTTTCAACCAGTCAAGGACAACTTCTTCAGAAGTTAAATTTCCTAAGAGAGACAGATGATCGTATTATTAGTGAAGTGACTTAAAATACTAGTCAAGTATCTAGCTCATTTATTTAATTTCGAATTGATGAGTTCATACATGTTTTCTCATAAATATTCATACCTAAAAAGATTTTTACAAAAATAAAAAACCATGTTTGTATTTGAAACATATTCTGAAACTATCTGAAATGTGTTAGTCTGGTATAACAATTCAAATGATAAAATTCAATAGCAAAATGTTATAAAAGACAGTTTTGTACACTTTATAAAAGGTTACTTCAACTTTTTAAAAGAAGTTCAAAAAATACAAAATTTTGTGAAAGAAATATTTAGAAAAAAAAACATTCCATTGCTAAATTTTAAGTTAATAGGTATGAAAGTTATTTTCAACAAAAGAATTTGACATTCCTATACCCCAGCGTTAGACTAAAGCAAGTGCGAAAAGGGAGCTTTACAGGTTATTACTACATTGTGTGCAGAATCCTATTAACCATTGATCCTATTAACCATTGAACCTTAACAAAGTAATTCTATAAAAAAATATTTCTTTACATAGTCAAACCACAGTAGTTTGAAGCTTGAACTTGAATGTTATTTTGTCTCGCAGTTTTCATTGGCTTCCAATAAACTCTTGAGAAAGCGGTGGGAACTTGAAGATTTTAGCTAGTCCTTGGGACTTCAGTTCATCAAAAATTGGCTGCTAATTAGTTATCAGAGCTATGAGAGTGCGAGTCCCCAACTATTTTATGCACCATACAAAAGTTTTTATGCCCTCCTGCAAAGTACTGATAGCTTGACTTAGGTTAGTCTGGATTTGAGGTACGGATTATTAGTACAACAAAAGTAGTTTGTAATAAATTCTAAAAAGTTTTAGGCACTTACTTTAGAATTTTCAAAAGCTTAAGCAAATATGGCTACTCAAAAATTTCTTGAGAATTAGTAAGAGCTTTCATTATAAACTTAAATTAGTTATCCTGAACTAATTCCTCTTAGTATTTTTTATTGAAATATTTAAAGGAACCTGGCTGAGAGTTCTTCGTTCCAGATATCCGTAGCTCAGCATCAATTTTTTCGCATAAAATTATGTTTATTTGTAAGCATAAATGTGAGCAGGTCAGTGCCCATGATTTCGTAAAAGGAGGGGTTTTCATGCTTTTTCATCCTTGTTTGCATTGTTAAGAAAACATACCAATGTTTCAATTTGAGCATCGCAGGGGGTGGGGGTCACAACATTTCCCTCTCCTCCCAAGCCTTAATTTTAAATCGTGTTACCAATCCAGTATGGCATTTTATATACAAAAGATTATATAAAATATCATACTGGGATTGGTAACATATACATGTAATGATTTTTATGATACCTTTCCCC
The DNA here is from genome assembly GCA_038373865.1 of Uloborus plumipes. Classification (NCBI taxonomy): domain Eukaryota; kingdom Metazoa; phylum Arthropoda; class Arachnida; order Araneae; family Uloboridae; genus Uloborus; species Uloborus plumipes. Next base: position 20,025 of record JAXGGA010011086.1, read on the forward strand.
TCAGATGAGAAATTTTGCATGTGCTAGTGACTGCAATAGGATGAAGTCGAAAATTCACACAAATTAACATCAGCTGTTGTGTGGATTTTATAGTTTGGTAGATTTCGAGGCCATAAAATAACGATTATAGTTTAAATTAATTAAAACAGAATAGTAATGCAAACAAATTAATAGAAAACATAATAGCAGTTTTTCACTTTGATTTTACCCAACTATGGATGGCAAAAACACTGAATATTAAAATGTAAGTAATGAGAACAATATTATAATAGAAACTGAAAAATTATTTCCGAAAATGTTAGTGGCTCTGATAAATTTGTAACATGTTATAAAACTTTAGAATGCAGGGGTCTGTCCAGGATTTTTCACAGGGTCCGTTTTTTGTGAAAAACTAAATAATTTTGTGAAAAATCAAATATTGTGAAAATCGAACAATTTTGAAAAAAAATGCAAAAAAAAATTGCTTTTTTTTTTTTTTTTGAATTAAAAAAAAATATAAATGAATTTCATTTATTTTCCTCTTAAAAAAGCGTATTAAACATCAAAAATGCGAAAAGAACGATTACTGTAGCGGATGCAAAGAGATTGCAGTTTTTAAAGTGATCATTCAAGTGACATCAAAAGCATAAAAATGGAACATAAATTTTTTTTGGGTGATTTTTTTTTTTACAATTGCATTTAAAGGTCAATGGTAAACATATTATTAATGTCTGTTAACACAATTAATGCAAAAATAAAATGGAACGATCGTTTAACATTTAGACTCATAAAAGAACAGTTAATTTTGCTTTAAAAATTTTAAAATAATGATCTGAGCAAAAAATAAAGCGAATTTTCATTTATTTGCCTCCTAATAAAGAGTAATTAGCTTGAAAAGTAAGTAAAATTCGATTTTCATATCGGATGCAGAGATCGCTTTTTTTAAAATGAAAGCATCAGAAATATAAAAACGGTTTTTAATAATTTGAATAAAGTCAAAAATTTTAGAGCTAATTTCATCAGGTTTATATGATGAATGTCATTAATAATCACCGACATATTCGCCAAAAATTCGGAGAAAAAATACGGTAGGGAAACATAGCAAAACAAACAATACCAGACTTCCAATATTAACAGACGCAAAAATACATTAATTCCTGAATATAACTAAAACACCACCCTTGTAAGCAGTAAAAATAAATAAATGAATTAAAAAAAAGTTAATTTTCTGCCAAAATAAGGTTGAAACATCGCACCAAAGACGTCAGATGGAAATAATTTTAATTTTAAATAGCTGATCGCTCTACCCAGGAGCAATCCCATTTTTTCTCCAACCCTAGCTATCTGTTTGCAGTTCTAAGTTCATTCTGCTGATAATTGCTATTATTATTATTTCCTTTATGTTTAAGTCCATAGCAGGGAGAAAAATCCTTACTCTGCACTTCCAGAGAAATCTATAACAACAGCAACATCGCAGCAAGCCACTTTGATTTGCATATGATAAAACAAACAAGCAGAACCATTAAAGCAAAACAACTACCTTTTTTAAGTTGTTAATTTCTTTAAAAGAAACCAACAAAAAGTGCTACATTTTGCACTAAAGATTTTTGCTTGCCCGAGCATCGTAGGGCAGGCAGGAAGTGCCGACTTTTTTTTTTTTTTTTCGCAAAGTTAGCGGATAAGCGATTCCCTTCTTTAACTTCAGAAAAGGCCCAAAAGTTATGGGCTTTTACAAAGAAATATGCTATGCATTATTTTGATTTCAGATTTGCTTTTTGAATGAATAATGTGTGAAATGTACGTTTGTTTGATCAGCATTTTGTGAAGGGTCCGTTTTGCTTGAACGCATTTTTGTGAAGGGTCCGTTTTGATTGATCGTATTTTTGTGAAGGGTCCGTTAACGGACCCGATTTTCCTCTGGCCAGACCCCTGGAATGTAAAACTAATTTAAAATCTTTTTAATTTTATAAATATTCATTCAGTTTATTTCTCAGCAACTCAACTTAGTTTTTCTCAAAATTAATTTTGAAAATGTTTCAAAGAAATAAAGCGTTTCACACAAAATTTCATATTAAAACTAATTTACGTCAAACGTACATTTGGCTTATTATTATTTTCCCAATGGGAGGGGTTTAATCCCCAAAACCCACCCCTTGGGTACGGCTCTGAATGTGGGGATTCCAACCGGAACTCCTTGTCAAGAACTCGCAAAATGGCGTCATTCAGGTAATCCTACGCGCGCAGCTTCACAGACGAGGTGATACGGACAGTTGGTGGGCAGTCGCCGAGCAAAAAACATGTTGTGCAAGAATGTTGATGTTAACTATTAATAACCGTGCGTTAACTATCTGTTTTTGTACCCTGCTCATGTTCATTAAATACCTGTTCAAGCCCTGTCAAGTTGCTTTAAGTAAGTTTCCCCTAGACCAGATACCGTTACCACATAAGGGTGAATACCAAGAAAATTGCTATTTTAAGTAACAAGTGAATTGCCCAAGCACTTCCAAATAAAAACCAAAAACGTTTTTATTTGCATAGAGTAAACTTCGTCGCACATACAATCCATAACAAAATTTTTAGATTTTGCTTTAATTTGTGACAGTAGAACTCTTTTCCATTGCTTCAATGTCAAGACGGCAGCGCGTCATACATTCGAGTCGCAAATTTAAAAAATCCTGTGGATTGTCAAACATTGCAGCAGAAACATATACTGAAGAAAACACCAAGTTTTATGTACGTCTATGAAGATTAACTGTTGTGTTTTAGATAAAATGAATTTATATTGATAAAAAAAATGCAATTTCTACTTGTCACAAGTTTTCATAACATGACAAAAACGCAAACTTCCGCGATGATAATTTCAAGACAAAACATTGTTTTGGTATTAATAAAGTGCGCTGGGTGAACCCCTAATATATGATATTTAAGTTTCGATCGAAAGTTTTCATTTCAGTTGCATTAAATTACAGGTAAAATTTGTTCCATCTTGACTTTTCCGTTTCTACCAAATGAAGTGTCATGTCAGCAGCGGAAATTAAGACACAAAATAAATTAATTTTTCAATCTATTTTTGCATAATGGAAAAGAAACCTATTGCCATGGACATAATAAGGTGTTTTTATTCTTGAATCTTTACTTAGAGATGTTCAGCTACCATATTGCGGGAAATTTGTCATGTCGGCAGCATCGAAGTAGAAGACATTTGATGCGAAACTGATGCGTGCATTACCGATGTTTTTTCGCAATTCTTTCTTCGTGTAATGAGTTGTTGAGTTGAGGTTTTAAGTACAAAGATAATTTCAAGAGCATTGTTTTTCCTGCCAAATTTTCTCACTATGAGAAGCAGTTTATTGTTTTTTTAAATGCTTCAAAAACATTAATTTTTCCGCAAAATTTGAGTTTTCAAACAAAATTATTGCCATTTTTCACCCTCTTTTCTTTTACATCAATATTCAGACCTTCGTTCGTAACTACTGCACCCAAAAATATAATTTTGTTTTAAAATGGAAAACTTACGAACAGTTTAGTGCAAATCTCCCTCCCCCGCCAAACTCTGACTGTCTTGAATTAATTTCGTTTTTTAAGATTGTGTTAAGAATTTTATTTTATTTTGATTTTTTAACTATTAACCTATTTATCTGTTTGAAAAAAACTTTGTCGCACTTATTTAAACTTTAACTAACTTTTAATTAGTCTCTAATTTTATTTATGAAACAAAAAAGCGTTCAGGCTGTGTAAATATTATTATATTCTAAGTAATAATTATTTTCTTTTTAAACATAAAAGGTAGTGAAAGTGTTTACTTTTGTACACTAAGTGTGAAATCTGTAATATTTGTCAGATCGGTAGCATTCTCATCATGTCGGTAACGCTCAAAGACAACCCCCCTAAAATGGGGGTAAATGTTCACCTTGACCATGCCCCTAATTTTAAAAAAAAATTGTTACTAATGTGTATTTGAAATACCCTATTAATTTTATTTTCTGAGTATCTTTAAAAATTGAAAATTTCCATGGTCAAATTGGCACTTTTCCTGATATTCACCCATAAATAAGTTGAAATGTAATATCATTTTTTTTTTGAAGAAAACTTGTCCATATGTCAAGGCAAGACAAATTTTCACTCAGAAAAATTTAACCAATGCTGAAAAATATTTACCTTTATAAAAGTTAGGAACTTGATTTTCAAAAAACACCAGAGTTGGAAAAGTGGTTATGCCATATGCTTCAGCCAAAGTTGGATCTTCAATTTTTACGAAAGGAATTCCTAGTTTATCAGCATCATCATCAATATTTTCCAATTCATGTAAAATTTGTTGACAGTTTTCATCATTATTGTCATCTGTTTAAGAAGAGATAGAAATGAATGTTTACAGAAGAGGAGAAAAAAGCAAATTTTTACAGTTTAACTAAAATTATTTTAAATAGGGACAATTAAATAGGAATTTTAGTAAGTATAATTCAAGAAGTTGTTCTTTTTTTTTTTATAACAATGAACACCTTGAACATTTTAGTTGCACATAAATAATTCATACTGCAGAAAAAGTTTAATTTTTTTCCACCATTACGCTAATTGTGTGATTCCCTGGTAGGTATACAAGCTAAGAAAACTATAAGCACTCAAAACTTTGGACAGGTTACAAGCTAAAGCTAAAATACTTTCCAGTGCTCAGATAAACAACATAACTTTCAGGTTAGAAAATTATTCCTCTAAAAATAGGAGATAACTCAGGCTTTCCAGCATAAAGTTTAGGTTTCCTTATTTACAGGAGGGACCAAGTTATTCGACATTTTATGATCCAAAAACTTTAGAACAGTTAGACAGCAATAATAATTTCAACAAGACTTACAGAACAAAACGGCAAGTTCGTGAGCTTTCTTAATCATGTGCTGCAGGACTTTGTCAGTCACATCTTCTATCTCATCAGAACTCGTCTGTTTTATGAGCCAATCCAGGACATCTTCTTCCTTTGTCAGATCACCTAAAATCATATTATTCAAATATATATATATATATATATACATATATATATAGCTATATACATAAAGCAGGGTCGTAACCAGATTTCTGTTTCGGGGAGGGTTTTACCAGACACGTTTCTCGTGAAATCTATATGATCAATAAAATTTGATTTCATATTCCATATTTTATTGCTATATTTTACAATATATGCTCAAAGAGCTTCAACATAAAAAATGTAAAAAGAAAAAGAAAATAACATATATTTTCAATGAAGGACAAAATCTGATGTGTACTCTGCACAACTTTGCCCCTGTTAAATATTCGATGTCTTTTAAAGGGTTATCAAAAGAATAGATGCATTTCCTCATATAAGCGCATTTGAAGTACTTAATACTTCCATAAATTCTATTTCATGACTACTGTAAAATGTGTTAAATATGGAGTTTGGCTCCTTCAAATTTGGTGTTTTAGCCGTATTCAAAATGCGAGGTAAACGCTAAATTGATTTGGAAGACTACAACGAAAGTAAATACTGCGGATAAGAGAATTTGTTTAACTATTCCATAATAATTCATTTTTCAAATAAAGTTGAAAAATAAAGAGGAAAATTAAAATTAAAATTAAAATTAAAATAATATTTTTTTCTGCAAAAATGTATAAAAAGCATATTTTGGAATAGTTTTGAAAAATTTCGGTGGGGGCTTGAACCCTAAAAACCCAGAACCTTAAATACGGCCCTGACACACACACGCGTGTGTGTGTGTGTGTGTGTGTGTGTGTGTAGCACATACTGCAAGATTCGCTAAAAATGTTCAGTATGAGAGAAAATTTTTTAAATATGTTCAAGTAGAAAGCAAACAGATTCTGTATTTTTATCATACTACAAAAAACAAAAAAAGTTATCGTCTAGCCATAAAAGTGAGCTGAACAAGTGTGGCTTGAACTGAAATTTTTGGGAGGGGGAGTTCTCAATTTGCCGAATGAAACACGAAATTCTACCAAATGATAAATTACGAGCATACACACACCTCCATCTAATGAGAAGAGACAAAAGACATTGTGTTTTTTAGATGCAATTTTGCAATTCTGTATCGAAATTTGCCGAATTGTAAGTCAAAATGTGCTAACTAAACAAATCATGAACTACTGTGATATCCCATTGGAATACTTCTAGGGCTGAAGGCATATAAGTTTTTAAAATATACCACAAAACAAAATATTGGAAATGCAAGAAAACTAAAAATATGAAATAAACAGTTTTCAAAAAGGAAAATGTCTTAGGTAAATAGAGTTGTTTTAGAAGCACAATAACATCTGCAATAGTGCTTTAAACAGATAAAAGTGATTGTAGTCAAAATTGAAAAAAAAAATAAATAAATAAAATCTTTGAGGAAAAGTTGATATAAAACACGAAACAATGTATATAAATAAATAAGTAAGCTAACTAATTTTTCTAAAGGTAGCCAAAAAAACATTTCAAGGAACAAAAGAAAATAATTTCACTATTTTGCAGGTGGTTTCTAATGTATGGAAAAATGTGTGTATAAAAAAAGCTAACGCAATCAGTTTACACAAAACTCTTTTCAAGTTATTACCTTTATAAAAATTTGGCATCTGTTTTTCAAAAAAGACCAATGCTGGTAAGGCGTCAATACCAAACTCTGCAGCAACTTTATCGTCATCTATTTTGACAAATGGAATACCATGACGATCAGTGTCGTCATCGATGCTTTCTAATTCTTCTAATATTCTTTGGGATCTTCTATTTTCTAGATCATCTGTGAAATACAACTTTCAATAAATAAGGAAAACTAAATAAACAAAATTAATTAATAATCAATTTAATTAAAAATGCAACACATAAAAAGGTCAAAATCTGTGGAAAACATCTTTTTGTAAAAGTTCTCGTTTCTAGTTCATGTTCCTTTTATAAAAAAAAAGTTAATAACATAAAATTATAGACATTTCTCAGTTTATGACTATAAAACTATACGGCTTTTCTGACTATTACTTCTGACCTAATTAAATCTATGCTGAACATTTAAAAAAAATAGTATTATTCCATGTAATATACAATTTTACAATATCAGATCATTAACAGCGTTTAGATACCAATAATTATGTAACATATTTTTAGCATGGTTTCAACTGTACATAGTAGTTCACGTTCAAAAGTTGTACATTTAATGCCATATCTCCCAGATTTAATGAATATTTTTACATTTTTAATGAATTACACTTCCAATGAAGTTTTTACTTTAAAACATACAAGGAAGAATGCTCCAGGTCAGTCCATTCGGACAAAAATTTCAGAATAATTCTTCACTAGTTTTAGGGCATTTAGTTTTAAAATGTCATGCTGAGGCACAATAATAAAAATAATAATAATATTAATATTAACGTGTAAAGTGAAAATGGTTTTAGAGGGGCAGGATTCTAACTGACATTTTTTAACACATTTTAATTATAAAAAAAAATGTATGAAAAGCGCTAAAATGTCAGATACTTAGTGTGGTACATAATCTAAAATGCAAGAATAATTGAAATCCTGATTATTAGCTGCTAAAAATTACTTTGGATGTATTTTGATGTTGCATTTCAGAGTAATAAACTTCCTGAGCCAAAAGGTATCTAATGCATGTCTAGATTTAAAAAGTACACACAGAGATATATAATAGATATATTTATACTGTATAGATTCAATACCATAGCTTTTATCTTCAGTTTTTGAACTGCAGCCATACTAAGTTTGCACACTTCGCACTGGTTTGCTAAAGATCGTCCACAGAGAGATAGCACGTGACGTTGAGGCAGAAATGGACTGCTTCATTTTAAAATAGGTAGGAGCAGCGAGAAAATTAATTTTTCACTTGTTTGTCCATTAAAGTTCTTACTGCCTGCGTGATCTCTCTGATGCTACTTATTATAAAAGGAAGAAAGCTCGTTCCGCTTCAAGGTCAGCTGCCATCTCTCAGTGGTCAAGCTTTAAAAGAATTTTAGCTCCCGGTATGAAGGTATACTCAGCCCTCATATGAGATTATTTGCAAGGCAACTAGTTTATGGCTCTTCCATAGGCAAAACTAGTCTCTGTATGCTGTAACTGAGCTGTTTGGTATTGCTTTCAAGAGCACTAGCCGTATAGTCATAATATACAACAGCAACAAAGGAACTTAAAGGAAGCAGGAAAGATAGAAAAAAAGAAAAGACATACAAAAGAGAACGGCAAGCATGGGCGACTCTTCAATCATTTGCATTAGACTGTTTGCTGATACATCTTCAATGGCATCACTTTCTTCTCCCAAATCTTGAAACTCGAACAACCAACTGAGAACCTCTTCTTCGTTGAAAAGATCACCTGCCCAAAACATTTTAAATCCTTTAACTCAAAGTTTTACTGAAAATATGAAGTGCACATATAAATCAACATGTTGATATTACAATTTATGGTGTAGCATATAATATCTTTCTAAGAACAGTAACAATCAAACTCTCTGGTGACAAAGTTCCTCTTTAAAAGAAAGAATAACTAAAGCATCAATATTTTTTAAGCAATAAAAATCAAAACAAGGAAATTAAGCTTGAAAATAAAACAAAAAATCTGGTATGGGTCCCACACTACTTCCTTTTACGTGTAAATTTCTTTGTAGATGCCTTAGTGTTAAAATAGTGCTAGGAGTGAGCAAGATAGCAATTCGAACATTTACACTCATAGTTTGCCACGAAACAATGCAAAACAAATGTTTTACAATGATTCATTTTCTAAAGATCGCCGATTTTAACATCATTCAGTGGGTTTTTTGCAAAATATCGCCAATAGCGCCAAATTGAACCCAAATACAAAAAATATTTTTTTCGCCAAATTTGTCGCCAACTTGGCGACATGTAGCCAAGTTGGCGTCAAACACTTGGCGACCAAAAGCTTGGCGACATATCGCCAAGTGGTCGCGCCAATTCATATCACTTGAGTCTGCATTGAAATTAACACTGATTTACCCCAAAAAAGGGGTAAAACACCCCCTTGGGAACATTCAAATGCAACCACAAGGGGAGGTGCACAACTAGACCATCCTCAGAGCCTACATACCAAGCTAGAAGTTTCTACGGTATATAGTTTTTGAGTTATGCGGGCCACATACGCACATACATCCGCACATACGTACATACAGACGTCACGAGAAAACTCGTCGTAATTAACTTGGGGGTGGTTGAAAAGAATTTTTCGGCTGCTTATATGTTGGTGGGTACATATGCACGTGCTGACAGGTCAAAAAAACTACTGAACATTCATTCGGGGGTGAGCAAAATCAAAATTTAGACTCAAATTTGAGTGATTTTTTTTTCGCGATCACAATACTTCCTTTACTACGTAAAAGGAAGTAAAAATTCATGACAAAGGGATTGAAGAAAATATTTCGCCAGGGCTTACTTATTAAGCCACACAAGCTTTGTTTCTTTTTAGGTATCAGTATATTACAAGTGAAAGAATTTAAGAAAAAAAAAACAATCCAAGCCATATCTTACCATCATAGAGCAGTGGAATCTTCTTCCTATAATAGACAAGAGCAGGGAGCGAGTCTAAACCATACTCAGCAGCCAAGCTCTCGTCCGCAATCTTCACAAAACCAATGTCTTTTGCGTCAGCTTCATCATCAATATTTTCAAGCTCTTGTAAAACTTTCTCGGATAACTCACAATCTTCCTTATCTGCAATAAAATAACACAGCAAGCATAATTCAGTAATCAATCCCAAAGTGATAACACAATGACAAAAGTTTATTTAAAAAAAAAAAACTGGAAATGCACAACAAACAATGTTTTTCAAGTAAGTACGATAAACTTTCAAAAACTCACAGTTGCGGGTAGGAGAGGGGGACTACAAGTCTTAGTTATAATTTTCTTTTTTCTATAAATTGATTTATTACAGAACTATAGAGGCAGGATATACTAATAGGGCTGGGATAATGACAATAAATTAAAGTTTCGGTTAATCTGTGGATTGGGTCCCTTTCTCGCCAAATGGGCGATAGACGTGCCAAGCGTGACTTCTCGCAGAGTTGAAAGCTCTGAGAGGCACTACGCAAAAACACGACAGTTGGTGACTTTTCGAAAATGCGCCAAGCTGGGTCCCAAAGCACATTTCCACCAAAGTTTCTTTTTTGCATTTTTGGATTTTTGCATTATTTATGATTTTTCATGTCATTTTCTAATTGCTTTGGATATTTTAAACATGTTTTCACTAATTCAAAAAAAAAATATTTTGTCTAGCATTTAAAATTCTTTCCTGGTTCTTAAGGTTTAATAATTTTCATGATATACTGTCAAATAATGCCGGTAATACACTGAGAATCTAACATTAAAATCAGTTGTATTTGTAAATTCTTTAGATACTGAATGACTATTCTCCTAACAAAAGGTGAGTTTCATTTTAAAAATCCTTTATTTTTTACAATGTATTTATTTTTATTGTTTTCTCCACATTCATTTTAGGCGAGTGTTTTTTTTTTCCTAAGTATATATTATGAGCAATAACAGAATGGTGAGAAAAAAGTTAGTTAATTTTGACATGACTAGATAAAGTCAGAATTTGATCCTTATTTTCGTAATAAGTTAGGCGACATGTTAAATTGAAAAACATTTGTTTATGATAATGTAACTTCAGACACTGTTTTATTCAAAACATTGTCAAAAATTTACCTTTTTTTGACCATTAATGTGAAAAGGAAGGGGGTCGTAAGGCGAAAGAGCTCTTACCTAGTTTTAATCTTGGTAAGATTTTTAATTACAGGAACTATTAATTGAAACCAAATTAGCATTCTTTCTTAATTTTGTTAGCAAAAACTTACTTGCTCATTAAAAGTACTGATATTGATACTAATCGAAACAGTAAATTTTTTGCACATGATGCAATTCGTTTGGAACTTCAAGGATATACAGAGAGTATAACTTTTATTACTGAATTTAACTTTTAGGAGTCGAGCGGTAGACATGTTGTACCATAAGTCTCTTCTAGTTAAGAGGACGGGGTTGAAATTTTCACTCGAACCCTTTAGAGCCGGGGATTTTTTCAAGGTTTCATACGCCTGGTACGACAGTTTATACCTTCTCTTTTCAATGGAAAAGAAATCTGTGGTTCAACTGTTGTACTACCTGGGTCGAAAGAAAAATTTATATAAACAGCCCTGATCTAAAACATTAAATAGAATTCCAAGATTTTATTCACACGATTGGTAATAATTTCTTTGTTCAGACAGGGGCAGAAAGCTAAATAATTTACAATTCTAATCTGATGACTTTGTTTTTCTTTTCTGATAAATAAAATATTTTAATTGATTTTAGTAAGCAAAGTTTTTTAAATGTATTTCAATTTTCTTCTATGATTCCAGTTTTGCAACTGGTAGAATTTAGTACTTACTATTATATTCCTTTTCATTGTTTTCTCATGGAATCAAGAAATTCTTTTAATGTGTTTAAATTTTACATGTGTTCTAACCCTCAAGGTTCACCTTATTATGACGTTGGTCCTCAGATTTGGGATATTTTTTTAATTTTAAAATTAATTTTAGTTCTTATTCCAACATATTTTTAAGACGTTTTATTTTGCCTGCAAGTCCTAAGACTTACCTATAGCCTGTGAATTATAAAATTAAAAAAAAAATTCTTCATGCATTAAGAAATTTAACACTTGGCAGCTAGCATTTTTACAATAGCAAAAGACTTTTATTTTTCTTTTATTTTCAAATATGTTTATTTATTTTTTAATTTTATCAGTTGTTAATTAAGAGATGTAACACAAATCATATTACAATAATATTCCTCACACAAAGTTGATGGATGCATATTTCTGACGGAGCTCCTATAATTTGTGTATTTGTATATTAGATCTCAAATTTTGATTATCTGAATATGTAATGGAAGTCTTATTTGCGTATAAAGCTTTATTACTATTAATACTTTCTACCTGGTGGCTTGGGAATTTTGCTTTTTGTCTCATAAAACATGAATGACACAGAAAAATCCCGAATGAGACTTGTTCATGAATATGACCTGCACCCCATGCTCGTGATATACAACTTAGGAAAAAAACGGTATTTTTCAGAAACTTTACTTGATATCTGCCTGCTTAATAGTACGAGCAGTACAATCGTAACTAGTCCTGATTATCAAATAGGCCGAATAGACCCTGGTAACGAACCCCAAATGATTAAAATTATTTCAGATCAAGTTTACTATTTAAGAAAAAGAAAGAGAATTTAGATATTTTTTTTCTTCATTTACTTCTCTCTCCTTCTATTTTTTAAAGGCATAAGATGCTCTGCACCCCAAAAAATGTTTTGTGTGATTAGATAGATTACACTGATAGCAAGCACTACTGAAAACGGCACTGCTGATTACCTATGAATGCTTGTGCTTGTAGGGTTTAACCATGGAGGGACTTGAGAAGGTATTTGGCCTAGGACCCCTCATATCTTACTTGGACCCCTGACAGAATTAAACTATATTTTAGTTCTAAACTGCTTTTCTGGAAACAATTCCCTCTTCGTGTAATATTTGTCACAGTTTAAAATTCAATTATTTCACTTTGACGTTCTGGCACAAAAAGATATACAAATTTGGTCCTGACATATATATATATATATATATATATATATATACTAGCTTAATACCCGGCGTTGCCCGGGTGCTTATTAATACAACATAGCATTCAAGGAAAAAAGTTTGAAAGAGTTCTATTCATATGGGTATAAAATAATTTGCATCAATCTGTCTCTTAGGTACAAACTTTGAAAAAAACTAAAATATTACAGAAAGTTAAACGTTTACAGAAAAATAGTCTTATCAAAAGGTGAAAATTAAAGATAAATGTTGTCTGTGCTTTGCCGCGTCCACTGGCATGAAATATATGCACATGGAAGTGAAAAAATTGTATCAATTTCACCTGCCAAATTTAAAATATTAACTTTTCTCTATTAATTGTTCCCACCTACAAAGTAAAAATTATTATAACTCAGAAATAAATCTATTCTCGTTCTGAAGGCTTATCTCCATTACAGACGCAACTGTCGTCGCATTGCAAATTTGAAATTCAAATCCGTGGTTCTTTTTATAAAGTCCACATGAATTATGAATGTTTTTTACTTATTTCAATGCTGAAAGAAAATAGGTGAGCCTTAAATTGAAAATTCATTACTTTAATCGTAATCATTGTTGGAAAATACTCATATTTAAAAATCTTAAATTTCATCAATTTGAATGCTAAAAGGCCAATCTCGATTACAATATAAATAGGCTAGATTCCTATAAAAGGGTCATTTTTTTGACAAAAAATTTAAATTTGAGCTTTTTAGATTTTTTAAAATTTCAAGACCCCGCCTATGAGAATTCTAGGGCATCAAGGAACCTCTGTGTCAAGTTTGATGAAAATCTGACGCAAACTGTGGATTTGAATAGAGAACAAGTATATATACATACACTCATTTTTATAGATATAGATATAGATATATATATAGGCAAATGGAAGGAGCATGGATTATTTCATAACTGAAAATAGGGTAGTGAGTTGAAAAAGGTTGGTTTAAACGTGGCTGAAGCCAGTGGCACACAGGGGAAGCTAAGGGGATTAAGCCCCTCCCAGAAGCATGAAGATGAACTGCTGCGATGAAACCAAACTGCTTAAAAATGCGCTTTTTTGGACTTGACTTTCAAAAAAAACTTCAGTTTTTTCCCCCTTGAGGGGTTTGAATTCGAAAATCTTCCAAAGAAGGGCCACTTCGCTCTTCCCTGGAAACAATTCTGGGTGCGCCATTGTCTGAAGCAATGATACAGTCAGTAGTAACTTAGAAGCAGCAGAAGGATGTTACACACATTTTATAAGCACATATCATCTCTTGAAAAAACATAAATACAGTGGAACCCTGATTATACGTTGCTGGTTTCTCACATTATCTCACTTACAAGGTCACTTTTTACTGATCTCTAAAAATGGCTCTACTGATAACATTAAAAGATTCTAGATTTTTCATCATTCTTTTTCAAAAAGTCTGCCCAAGACATTTTGCTACAAACAGATCAAAATCATTTTTCATCTACGAGACACACACAAAACTTTCTTTTAGATTTATTTTTTCAAAATACATTAGTTTAAAGCTGTTTAAAGCCTCTCTGGCATGCTTTTTGTTCTGTGTTAAGGTTTTAATTCTTCTTCCGATTGTCTTATCTGACCTTCCTCCACAACTGAGGATCAAAGCTGATGACCAGGGCCTGATTATTCAAAAGGCATGGGAAGCCTGAGCTTCCACTAAAAAAATTTCAGGGGGCTTGGGACCCCTGAAAATTTGCAACTAAAAACTTGTGATTTACAATTCTAGTTTCTGATTTTAAATGCATATCTAAAGGTAATTGTAAACATTAGAACTGATTCAATTAAAATTTTCTGGAAAGTTTTAAAAGTGAACACACATTTCATAAAACATCAATCCCACCACAAGCTACAGTAGACCCTCGTTATATCGCGCATTCGCATATATCGCTCTTTTCTTTTGTCTCCCGAAATATCAAAGCTTATTTTAAAAAACTTGCTTTAAGTTTGAAACCATTTATGAAAACGTATGGTAAAAGTCAGAAAAACGCTTTCTTCTGTATTTTGTCAATGAACAAAACAAAGATTCTTCTATTCTTCTGAATTCCCTGGGAAAACAGCGGCAATTCCTGTCACACAAACGTGCATACCAGCAAAATGTTTCAGCAAAAGTTGGAAACTACTTCCCACCAGGGCCGTAGAAAAGATAAGAACTATTTTTTATAACCTTGGTTATATCGCGCTTTCGGATATATCGCTCTTTTTCTTTGTCCCCCGAAAAGCGCCTTATAACGAGGGGTTACTGTATTTTAAAAGTGGGATTTGACCCAACTTTTTTACGATGTATTTATTATGTTTTATTAATTTTGTGAAGTAATAAATCTAATTTAACATCAAATCATAGAATTGCAATGCAACCGTGTATTATATACGAAAATTCTACACGTTAGTGGAGGAAGGGGACAGACTTTAATCTGAATTCTGCTTGGGCAGCTCTTAGAAATGATACGTACCCTTAGCGAGATTTGTTTTAATGTCTCAAGAGTATATAGATATATTGAGACGGAGCTTCACCTAACTTTACGAGTTAATCGGGCCCTGCTGATGACACTCTTATTAAAATTCTCAAAGAAGCCAGTGTCGCATGATGCATATCTATCACATCACAAATTCTTTCAATATTGGATTTAATAGTACTGAATAGTACTATAGTATTGAAACAATGAAGATGAAAAAGAAATAATTGAGCTACAGCTAAATCAAGTGATTCAAAGTAGGAAAACTTGAAAACAATTTTTTTCCCCGAATGCTTACCAAAGAGTAAATTGTCAAAATTTGTTAATGCAGAAGGTTTATAAATGAAACTGTATATAAAAACAATAAACAAGTAAAGATAACCCATTTTCCCTACTAGTTCATTGGATAAGTGTCAACTTTTAAACCATATTCTTAAATTATCAACCTTGCCCAAGATTTTATTTTCTCACTTGGTATTTCTTTTATCACCGGTCCGACGGAAAACATAAAATAAAACGTAAAACCGGGGCTCCACTGAATAGATTTTTTTGAATTAAATATCATACAAACCTCCAAATCTTTTGGAAATCACTCATTGCAAGGCGACTCGTCAGAAGTCGTGACAAACAGCATTCCATTAGTAGAACATGGTTAATGTGCTCACACATGCATCACACAAATCATCATGCTTCATGCTTTAAACAATCAAGTACAATTTAACAAAGATGTCATAGAATAATTTTAAATACATTCATTCAAAGCATGAAAAGATTATTTTCTGATAGTAAATATCAGCTTTACAGTCTTGCCATTCATACAAAACTGCTAACTTTTGACAATATAAATTTGTAGCAGAGTTTTGCACGTGAGGGGGAAGAGGGCACATTTAATAGCAAATATACCAGAAACGATAAATAATTTATGTTATAATATTATGGTATATTTTTGGTCACTTTTTATGATAAATCAATTCGTTTTATTTTTAAACAAAAATTTGGAACATTATTTAGCACAAAAGCAAAATTATCTAAATGATTATAATATGGACTTGATTTGTAACAATTAAATGTTTCTTGGGATTATAAAAAGGAAAAAGAAAGAAAATCATATGCTTTGGACATGTTTTGTAGCATCACAGTTCAAGGGTATAATTCCTAGAAAGACTTTTCGTAACAGTTGGCAGCTCTGCATTCATAATAAAAAGGTTCCTAGGAATAATATATTTTTGAAAAGGGTGAACCACTCACAATTAGTCTTAAAGCATAAATCATGAAATTTATAACTATATTCTAGTTTTCAGCACTTAAAGCATAGCACTCGGGGAGTCAAATACAGTAAACTAACAATTATTCGCGGAATAGGGTGGCACAACAACCGCGGATAATGAAAAAATGATATGAATATATACAATAGCTAAAAAAAAGTAAATAACACAACACATACATTTTTTTAAAGAAACTAAAAATGACAACATTGAATGTGAAAAATATCTTGAAAAGTTAAAAACGACCAACAAGGTACTTCCATTTCTTTGCATTTAATAAATCATCACCGTAAAAGAAAGAAACCAAAAGTGCGAAAGACCCACGGATAATCAGGATTTTACTGCATTCATTCAGAAAACAAAAGAATTGAACTGAACTTCTATAAAAGAAATAATACAATTTACAACGACTTATTCAAAAAATAGAATAATAATAATAGCTACGTAGAGAAAATACCTACATAATCTAATTTTTACTTTATGCATTTTTCTTTGTTGTTATTAGTTGAGATTTCAAGCATAACTTTAACTTTACTTATACTGAAGCTTTCATATATTTTGTCGGCTGAGCAGATATGTTTAACATTAGTAAACTTTAAAGAAAATATTATGATTCTAAATAAGCAAAAAAATAAAATAAAATAAATAAATAATAACAAAAATACTTTAAGTGCAATTAAAAGTTTAACCCATTAGTGCCTGAATTTTTTTTTCCAAAGATATTTTGTATACTGGTTACAAACAGTGTTTAATGGACAGGAAAAATAATAAAAAAAATATTATGTAAAAAATCATTTTTTTATTAAGGAAAGAAACATCGTCCCTTAAAAGTCACGATAGACCCCAGAGGGTACATACTTTTTTACTAAAATTTTTTTCTGCCAACGATATTATATTTAAGAAGACATTTTATAAAAAGAAATAAAATCAGCAATTAACATAAACTGGGAAGCTGGGAATAACTTTGAAAACTCAGTTTTTTTTCTTGAGATTGTGAACGATGTCATTTTTGATGAAAATCATATTTAAAACTGCTACAGAACACACTTTACAATGGTTATGTGCTGCAATCTGTTAATAACGAATTGGAACAATACCGAGGTCCTTATTGAATACTATTATTTGGTTGAAATGTGCATTTTGGGGAAATTCAGACCCTTTTTTGGACTGTCCCTAAAAAGGCACGCTAGGCATTAATGGGTTAATGTCCTCCGATAATTATAGAGTGCTCTAAAAATAACTATTCATTTTCAGGAAAACACTAGGTACAGTAGTGTTGCAGAGAATGAGCAAGTGCTTTAGAATTAATTACATGATTAATTAATGGCAGTATTTTACATAATATGAAGGGGGGGAAAATTATTCTGCACTCTGCTAACAATGCTACAGCTCTTTTTGTTAAGAACATCTCATATGTACACAAACAAGAAAAAACATAAAAAAATGAGCTTGATAAAATTAATTCACTTAAGTACTTCTTCCTTTTTTTAACAAAAAAAAGCCCATTAGCAATAGAATTATCAAAATAATAATAATAGTAATAATAATAATAAATAAATAATATTAAAACAAGTTGAATAGTTCTGCAGTCTTGTCTCATTTTTTTACGAAATTGAAGCATTATTTTTGAGTATTTGGGGGACCGGAAAGTAATGTCGTTTTTTCGAATAAATCAGTTGTTAAAAGTTTTTATTCTAAATCAACGATTCAATTATCATCGTTATCAAAGGCCCTTGGCCATCTAGTAGCAAGTTTTAGATTTCACGTGCACATATAGATTTTTTAAAAAAAATGATTTTTGGAGCAAAATACCTTGAAATGACATCTTCGATGAGCCAAATTTTCTTTTCATACATAGATTGCAATAAAAAGAAATCAAATGATGCAATATCAGGTGAGCACTAGTGGGAGAAGCAGTTGGATTTCCTTTGTTTCCGATCGCTAAAACACTTTCTTTTGTACAAAAAATTGAAAATTTGGGTTTTAACCTAAGGTGGCATTGAAAGAAATTTTGCTCCATAAATCATTTTTTTTAATCTATCCAGGATTAAAAAATTGCTACTAGATGGCAAAAAGCCATTAATAGCGAAGATAAATACATTGCTGATTTAAAACAAAAACTTTTAACTATTGATTTGTTTGAAAAAAAATGACATTATTTTTGGGTCCCCCTAATACAAGCTTATCAGTAAAATAGTTAAATATTTGAGGTAATTACATAGAGCTCCAGTTACTACCATACATAAGTTAAACCTCATGAAGGCATCAATACAAGCACAGAAGAAACATAGGCTTTGTTAATGGATTCACATACAGTCACATCCTTAATTTCAAATAGTTAAAACAATGAGTTAATTAGATTTCTAGCACATGAAAAGGAAGAGAAACAAATGCAAAAGATGCTCACATAACAGAACCGCTAAGAAGTCGCTATCTTCAATCAAGTTCTCGAGGATTTTTGCGTTGACTTCTTCGATTTTATCGGGTAACTCCATTGAGTCTAAATCTGTTAACCAAGCAAGCACCTTTTCTTCATTTTTCAAGTCACCTGAAAAAATATTTTAAAAAATGAAAAATTGATTGCTGTACTGTCCGGGGAACCACACGACGTAATATGAAAAAAGTTCAAATAGGCAGCAATCAAAAGAGCATCTACATTCAACTCTCGCTTATCGAGGTTAATCCGTTCCGTACTCTACTGGGATAAGTGAATTTCCACGAAAGAGGATTATTTATAAAGCAAATGTTCCTCTAGTCAGGGCTCAGAAAACTTCGTTACCACCTTTTAATTGAATTTTAAAAATAACTAGAGCTCTCCAGCCGTAAAATAACATTCTTTGGACATTATTATTGATCTTATCTAATATATTAATCAAAATATGAGAAAATAAGACCCTATTAAACACTATTGCAAATATCACTTTCACATTGCTAGTGTTATGAATTGAACAAACAGCTGTTATACACTGTCACTACTCTATAAAACAGTATAACGTGTGTTGGAACTGTAATTAAATTATTGTTACCTGCAAAGCCTTGCACTTTATTTTATACTAGGAGTTTGTATTTGGCATTGTTGTAGTTTTCAGTTTTTGATTTTTTGGAATACTGAGTAGTTAGATATACAAGTTTATTTTGATATCAGTTATCCATAGTTTATAGATGGTGTGTAACCTCTGCATAGTTTCTGAGTTATGCTTAATAAATTGCTGTTTTAATAGCGGATGAGTTTTAATTGATACAGATTTCGATATTGAGTTGAGTTTGTAATAGATTTCCAAAAACGTGTTTCATGAAGAAATATGTGTGAATCACTGATAATGTTTACACTACCCGCCTCGGCATTCTTTCCCTATTGGAGGTAATGCTTACTATTTGTAAAGCAAACGGTAGTTGAACGTTCTTTATAAATAGTACATTTAATATACAATCTCAAGTGTGTAGCTGTTGAGAGCGGATAACAATACGTGAGGCTTTCTTCTGAGTTTTTATAAATCCCCCCACCTCAACTGACACTACTATGGCCCCTACGAAAAACTTATCTTACTTAAAATTAATATTTTGTTACTTTTTAAAAGGAAAGAGTTAAACGGATTCCCATTATGAAAGGCGAACGAATAAATTTTAAAGAGAAACTAGCTGTCGTGGCCGTCACGAAACTTTCTTCTATATCTATCTTATGAATTCCGGTTACAAAATAAAATACGTACTCGCCCGAGTAATTGGAGACAGCTCCAATTTCCCAATTATCGTAATAACCCTGCAAATGCAGAATCAATGAGCGAAATTGGAAATCATTGCAAAAGCCTTGTTTAGATAAATTGCAAACATTTTATTTGTTAGTAAAAAGAAATTGGCAACAGTTAAAAATTTCAAATCATTGAAAGTTTTCAGCTGTTTTGATAATTAAATAGCGTGAAAGCGATTTTTTAATGAATTAATTTTTCGCATTGTTGACTAAGCGCAAAAATCACCTCACCCTCCCCCTGGGGCGATTGGCGCCAAAATTTAATCGATGCTTGCTTCCATATTGGGTTAGTGTTATTCCAAATTTCATTCAAATCGCAGCAATATTTCCCGAGATACAGTAGGTGCAATGACAAAATAAGCACTTTTGATTGCTCCACCCCCCTTTGAGATATTGACACACAAATTGAATCAGCACCTGTACTCAATAGGGTCTACCTATGGACCAATTTTCGTTTGATTCCGCCGGTTACTTCCTGAGATATAGCAGTCACCCCCGCGCAGAACACGTGCGATTGCTCCACCCCCCTTGGAGATATTGACAAACAAATTGAATCAGCACCTGTACTCAGTAGGGTCTACCTATGGACCAATTTTCGTTTGATTCCGCTGGTTACTTCCTGAGATATAGCAATCACCCCCGCGCAGAACACGTGCGATTGCTCCACCCCCCTTGGAGATATTGACAAACAAATTGAATCAGCACCTGTACTCAGTAGGGTCTACCTATGGACCAATTTTCGTTTGATTCCGCCGGTTACTTCCTGAGATATAGCAGTCACCCCCACGCAGAACACGTGCGATTGCTCCACCCCCCTTGGAGATATTGACAAACAAATTGAATCAGCACCTGTACTCAGTAGGGTCTACCTATGGACCAATTTTCGTTTGATTCCGCTGGTTACTTCCTGAGATATAGCACTCACTCCCGCGCAGAACACGTGCGATTGCTCCACCCCCCTTGGAGGAATTCGCTAAACAAAGTCAGGTGCACCAGTTCACATGGTGGTACATATGTGCAAAAATTTTTGTTCGATTTCATGCAGTAGTTTTTGCTCTAGCGCGGCCACAAAAACTGGTCACACACATACAGACTCACACACAGACACACACACACACAGACAGACATTTTCCAATTTTCACGAAACCAATACTTTCTTCTATATATTAGGTATAGAAGAAAGTAAAAAACACGATCGAGCGAACCCGCGAAAGTCAAAGTGGTGAACGACGACTGTAGACATATTTTTGATGCAAAAATTATCTGTCCCCATTTGGCTGTTATCGAGATACAAAGTCTTAAAGTCTTTTGAAATTTTCAAGAAGGCACCAAATTTGAAAAGTTAGCAAGAGCAATTGATCAAGCAACTTGACTTTCTTAATGTGCAAATTGACAAATCACCTGAAAGATGTCTGCTATCCCTCAGTGAAACTCTCTAAATTTTGACTTTCCTTTAAACTTTTTGCATACTTTTAAGATTTTATATTTTGATAATGAGGACATGAGGGTAACTAATATATGCATTTAGAAACATATTAGCTCTTTTCAATTGCTACTTTTCAACTGCTACTACAATTTCAAACTTAAAATGCTCAAGTATAGTCTTGAGCAAAGTATAATCAGAGGACATGATTCAGTTGTTTAAATTTATCAAACTGAATGATGGTACGGGGTTATATTTTTGCACGGAAAGCAGAACAAGGGGTCACTGTTTTAAGCTGTTTAAAACTCAGGCTAACCTGGAAATTCAGAAAAATTACTATTTTAGCAGGGTAGTGGGAACTCGGCAGGGCCTGATTACTGAATAGGCCACTAGGCTGCGGCCTAGGGCCCCCACAGTTTAGGGAACCCCAAAAGGCTAAAATTGCTGTAGTCAATGCATAAATGTTTTACCCTATGCCTAAAATTGTAAAGCTTCAGCACAGGGGGCCCCAAAAAGTATTTGGCCTAGGGCCCTGTGATATCTTAATCGGGCCCAGGAACTTGGAACAGTTTACCGGAAGAGGTGGTACGGAGCAATAGAGTAGATAGCTTTTAAGAAGTCCACTGATCTTCATTGGGGTCTATAATTTGACTAGGACCAGCCCAGTTGGGCCCAGATCCTGTTGCTGGTTGTCTCATTTGTATTTGTATTATTTATTTATTTATTTTTTTCACTATGTATGGTTTCCTGGTGGAGATGAACTGTCACAATTAGAAAAAAAATTTTTAATAAAAAAAATTGAACTTTTTTTGACATCTTGAATTTAAACTATGTTCTCCACAATGAAGAATTGTGATAGGTACGTATGTTAATGTAGGTGCGTTTGTGTGTGTAGGACACGGATGGACGGATGCCACCACCTGCTCTGCCGAGGACCAGAGGCGGACCTGAAGGTGAGGGGGGGTTGTAGCAGGAGGAGCAGAGGGCTTGGCTGAGCAGCTCTGGGTCCGCCATCTTGTCCCATATGGCAAAATGCGTGGGCTCCACTGCAACACAGCAGGGGCCGGTGGAAGAGTGAGTCACATCGGCAGACTGCCAGTTTGAAAGAGGAACTACACAACGTCTGAGGTCCTGAAAGAAAATACATAGCAATTTGTCATTGCTAAATAAAAAAAAAATATGTTACTTACCCTCGAAAATAGCAGGTTGTTGATTCCTAAAGTACATAAGAGCTGGGAATGATGTAACGCCATATTTCTTGGCTGTGGATTTCTCACTGTTTTTGACAAAGGCAACACCGAAATTGCCAGCATCGTCGTCTATCCTTTCTAATTCTTCTAATATCACACCACAATCTTTACAACTCTTTGTATCTAGTTTTGAAAAATAAATCAAAATGCCATTAACAAATTACCAATGAAATGAAATTTCAAAAGTTCTCTGAAATAAAGTTTAGAATTTGTTTTAATAAATATATCATTCAAAAGAAAGCAGTCATTTTTTTAAAGTTTTTGCATACAAATGAAACATTTGACTTGGATTAGCCACCATATAGCATTTATTTACTCTAATTAAAAATGTTTAAGTGTCTAAATATGCAAAAAAAAAAGAGGTTTTTTGAGAAATGAAAGCAACTGCATTTATATGGGCAGTAGCATATTTTGTTGTACATTGGAAGGGAAAAATACACACACACATATATCCCGAGAACAACCAGAATTTATCTTTAAGGGAGAGGGGCAGGATTTAGTCCTAACATTCCCAACAAGAATTGTCATGGGATAACTTTGGCTTTTCGAGGGTTATATTGGCATAAAAAGAGAAAAGTGAATTTGGAAAACTATTGCCAGGTTTTGGCAGATTTTTTTTATTTGAGATAACCTGGCATTTTCAATAACTCTACTAGTAATTAAAAGTCAAACTAGGAATTCATTAGACAATTGAAATGAATAAGTAATCTCTCTCCTATGCATAATACAGTCTAAACCAGGGTTTACGATAGAGAGCAAGACCACGAAAATTTCGCACTTTTAAAAGAGATCTCACGCAAATAAAATTTAATGCAGGATTTTCTCGAAATTTTGTTACGCCTGCTAAACTGAATCACTGATGAACAGTTACAGAGGAAAAAGTGAAGAAAGGAAAGTCAAAATGTAATGTTGCTTAGCAACGTTGAAAAACATGGAACAGCGATTTAAAATCCTCGATTTTACCAAAATCTAACCCTTTCTTTTTAACTGCATTTTCCCTCAGATTCTCTTCCACACTTTGACATATTCTAGTTATATCCATTGATTTATTAACAATTGCCCAAAATGATTAATTAGAACTGTAAAAGCTATATTTTCCAAAAAACATGAGAAACGCTGAATTTTGAGAAGGTGAACTCTTGAAAATTCCAGCTGATTTGAATGTGACGACCGAAAATCGTGAATAAAAAGACAAACTGCTCTCTACACAAAC